>PVIR01015024.1:0-39116 GCA_004026965.1 Petromus typicus | reverse complement strand
TTAGGAACCTTAAAATAGCAGTGTTTCCTGGGTTGCTCTTTGCAGTCTGTATTGGGACCAATACAAGCTGACTGGATGTGCTTCTGCAGTTACTGTGGAGAAAATCAGACTCTGACCTGCTAACCTCAGTCCCTGGGCGCTCTTCTGGTGCAGGCCTGGAGGCCAGTAAGCTCTAACCCCGGCGCAGATTCAGTGACGCAGACTTGGTGCTGCAGTCACCGCTTCCCGAGCTGCCCGCTGCCAAACTCAGTCCCTGGGCGCTCTTCCGGCGTGAGCCTGGAGACAAGTAAGCTCCAAACCTGGCGCAGATTCAGTGACACAGACTCGGTGCCGCAGTCACCGCTTCTCAAACCGCCCGCTGTTAAACTCAGTCCCTGGGTGCTCTTACGGCGTGGGCCTGGAGGCCAGTAAGCTCCAAACCCGGTGCAGATTCAGTGGCACAGTCGCCGTTTCCCGAGCCGCCCGCTGCTAGCCTCAGTCCCTGGGCGCTCCTCCGGCATGGGCCTGGAGACAAGCAAACTCCAAAACCTTTTTAAGGTTTTTTGAGACAGGGTCTCGCTTTGCGGTTCAGGCTGGCTCTGAGCTCAGCCTCCAACTCACATTACAGCAATCCTCGTGCCTCTGCCTCCTGAGTGCTGGGATTATAGGCGTGAGCCACCACACCTGGCACTGTGGTATGTGGTACTGGTTGCTGCTGGGCGTGAGTCTCCATGCCCAGTATGGTATGTGGTTCCCAGGGATTGAACCTGGGTCCTTGAGCTTGCAAGACATGTGCTGGAACCACTGAGCTAATTCCCCGGCCCCAATTTACCACTCTTTGAACTATACTTTGATATTATGACTTTAAAAAATTCTTAGATCAGAGTCTGAATGATTTTTCCTATATTTTCTTTTGACACATAAAATTTTTGGCTTTATATTTACATTGATGATTTATTTTAACTTTTCTGCATAGATTCAGCTATATTTTTAAGAAAGTATCTTTTCCCCTATATGTTTCTTTGATTTTCCAGGACTATTAGCAAAAACCATATTTTTCTACTATCCTTTGTTACTTATTCAAAAACAATTTGATCATAGATGATTTTTTTATGAAAGTATTGTTCCATTGATCTTTAAGTAGTACTTCACAATTTTAATACTGATTCTATATATGTCAAAATCAGTACTATAAATTTTCCATCTCTGAAAGTTAGAAATTCATCAATTTACACAAAATACTACTGAATTTTGAATGGAATTATGTACTCTTCCTGATACTGTCTTCAAGTGCTTGTTCATACTAATTAAATCAGTGTATTTCATGGATATTTTTATTTATAGAAGCTCAGTCTGTGATAGTTAAATCTTGGAAACAGCCCTAATACCCATAAACTGGAGACTAGTTAAAAAAGACGTGGGTTTTAATTTTTTTATAAGATGGAGTATTACTCAGCCATAAACAATGATAAATTTGAGTCACTTATACTCAAATGAATATACCCTGAGGACATACTCGTAAGTGAAATAAATAGGACATAAATGTGTAAGTACTGCATCATTTCTCTAGTATGAGAAACTGAAGGTGCAAATGAGTTCCAAAATGTATGATAAGTATTGTGAAATAGGAAGAAAATGTTCAGAGGGAAATGGAGGTAGGGATAGTTAAGAAGGGAAAGGAAAAATTTCATGATAAAAACAAAGTTAAATTTTGTTTTTATGCAGTAAATTTTCTTGGAAATAGTTTAAGTCCTGTCATTCTTGGTTCTTTTCTGTCGTCAAAAAAGATTTTAGGTATTCTTTTCTGTTAAAGTCATACTTAGTCTGTTTTCTCCAATACTGATGGCAAATTCTTAACCAATACTCAGCTGAAATCATAGATTCTAGAAGGAAATAGGATAAAATTCTAACACTGAAAGAAGAGAACTGTTACCAGGAAACCTATAGAAAGCTTATCCTTTAGAAATAAAGGAGGAAAAAAGCCCTACATTTTCAGATGACAGAAAAGCTAAAATAAATTGCAGCCAATAGTCTCTTAAATACTCACCAAAGGAAGTTCTTTTTAGAAAAGGAGATGATATGTATATGTAATGTACCAATAAAGATTTTAATTAAAAAAAAGAGATGATAAAGGAAAGATGCTTGGATCATGCAGAAGTAGGAGAGAACAAGGCAAGAACAGAAATGCTGTTACATAAAGTACATTATTCTTCCCTGAAGAGTTTTAAAAATCTCATATTGTGATTGAAACATATACTTCAACCCGACCTTTTACAGCAGACAATGCTGTTTTAAATTCAAGGTGAATGAGACCCAAATGGAAGCAAGATTTCTACATTGAGTATGGTAAGATACTGATACTGTTGTATTATTAGTTCATTTAAAAGCTAATTATATTGGTATATTTCATACACAAATTATTAACATATTCAGCATTGAGAATTTGTACCTGTACAAGACACATACTAATTCTTATTTTTCCTGTTTCCCTGCCCTCCTTACAACCTCCATCCTCTAAGCCTTGTTTTATCATGGAATATTTTCTTTATTTTCCTATGCCCTTTTCTTTTTGAATATTTTCTTCCTATTTCACAATACTTATTATACATTTTGAAACTCATGTATACTTTCAGTTTCTCTTACCGGAAAAAATTATATGGTATTTACACATCTATGTCCTATTAATTTCACTTATGACTGTCCATTTGAGTATAAATGACTCAAATTTATCATTGTTTATGGCTGAGGGATACTCCATTACACACACACACACACACACACACACACACACACACACACACACACACACAGAGTCATTCTTTGTGGAGTGAAAATAAATCTCAGATTTATATATTTGTGTTGTTTCCAAGATTTACCTATCAAGACTGAGCTGTTATACACATGGGTACACATATGTCACTGCGGTATGAATCTTTTAATTCTTCCATGTATATACATAGCAGGGAAATAGGAGGATCAAATAGGACTTCTAATCCTAGGTTTTTTTGTGTGTCTGAGGAATCTCTACACTGATCTCTATAGTGGTAGAAGCAGTCTACATTCCCACCAACAGTGGAAAAGGATTCCTTTCTTCTTGCAGCCTGGCCAGCATTTGTTCTTGGTTGATTTCATGATAGCACCCATTCTTTGTGGAGTGAAGTGAAATCTCAGCGTGGTTTTCATCTGTGTCTCTTGAATGACCTGCGATGGTAAACATTTCTTCATATGCTTTGCTGCCTTTACTTCTTCACATGAAAATTGTTCATTTCAGATGTCCATTTATGAATTGAGTCTTTTAATTGGGGAAAAGTTAATTTTTTTTGAGTTCTTCATATACTCCAAATAGTAGTTCTTTTCTGAGAAAAGAAAGCTGGTAAAAATTTTTTCCTATATTTTAGGTTATCTTTTCACTCTATTGCTGGTTTGTCTTGCTGTGAAGAGGCTTTTTACTAAGACGGGATCCCAATGGTTGATTCTTTCTGTTATTTCTTGCCCTGCTGATGTTTTATTCAAAGTCATTCCTTATGTCAGTGTTACTTAGAGTTCTACCTGACCTATCTTTTAACATGTTTAGTGTTTCTGTTTTAATATTAGTGTTTCTGTTTTCAATATTTATTAGTATTTCTGATACACTTTGGTTTTTGTGTAGTGCATGGTGAAAGAGATAGATCTAGCTTTAACCTTTAGCATGTGTACATTTTAATACCTAAAAGTCATTATAAAAATGATAGAAATATTATAATACGATGCATAAATAAGGACTGATTTCTAGTAAAGTGTGTAAGTATCTTAGAGTTAGACAAGAAAGGGACAACATGGTCCAAGAACCAGAGAAATCAAACAGTAAACAATAAAATAGCAGATTTATACTCTAACCCAGAAAATTATTTTAGTGTATATGAATTCATACACTAATAAAAATTCAGCAATTGTCAGAGAATTATGCAAAATTGAGTCAGCATTTGAAAATTAGTCAAAGTATTTCAGCATACTAAAAAGAACAAATATATGATCAAGATAATCATAGAAAATATATCAATATGTTAAAAATGTAATAAAACAGTTAAAGAATACTCATAGTAAGTTAGGAATAATTGTAGAAAAATATCAATATGTTTAAAATTTAATAAAAATTACTGTTAAAGAATACTCATAGTAAGTTAGGAATAGAAAGAGATTACCTCAATTTGATAAAGAATGTATTTTTGAAAACTTCAAGAAACATTATGACTAAATATCCTCCCCACTTAAGGTCAGAAGAATCTTTGTTTTCATCATTCTTGTTCTACTTAGTACTTTCTAAATTATATACAAATGGTAAAAAAAGAGATACAGAATGGAAAAAAAATCATCTGTAGAAAATCTCATGGTTTACACACAAAAACTCCTATAAATCATAAGTGTACTAAGTTTGTAGAACACAAGCTTCTTATGTGTTGTTACACACTAACAGGGAACACATGGAAGAAATAAATTGAAAACAAATTAACATTTACAATTACCACAAAGAAAATTAAATGTTAAAATATTCAATTAACAAATTACTTACAGAGTTTGTATTTAGCATTTTAAAAATTGCTGAAGAGAGAAATCAAGAAAGTCTAAATGAAAGGAATAGCAAAGAATGTTGAGAGAGGGGGAGAGTCACAAAATAAAGGTGTCACATCTCCCCACATTGAACTATAGATTTTTTGCAATTCCTATCAAAGTCTCAGAAAATGTTTTATGGATGTAAACATCCTGAAAGTTTCGTGGAAACCTCATGCCCTAGAAAATGGAGAATAATATTGACAAAGAGGAATGAAGCTGGAAAAGTTGCTCCAAGTGATACCAGACCCTGTTTTCTAATTTCAATAATCCAGGGAAAGGCAGACATATCCATGTGGAACAGGACACTAAGAAATAGACCCTTACACAAATGCTTAACTTATTTTTGTCAAAGATGAAAAAGTAATTCAATAGGAGAAGAAAAGACTCTTTAATAAATGATGCTTAAATAGATAGAGTGGGAGACATATAGATATATGGATAGATAGAGACAGACTGACTGACAGACAGACCTACAGAGATTGATCTAAGTCCCACAGTTTATGAAGAAATTAGTGCAAAGCATATAAGTGAATTATGGACTAACATGAAATATATATCATTATAGAACATTTGGAAAAAACATTTGGAAAATCACTGGAATACAGAAATAGTCAAATTCTCAGATTAACAGTCCCATTTATAAAATAAAAAAGTTGATTAAGTGAATAACATCAAAGTTAAAAATATTTGCTCTGAAAAATCTGTGTGAAGAGGCAGAAAAACAACTATGGGTTGTTAGAAAATATTTGATAACTACATACTCAATAAAACTAGTATCTAGAATATATAAAATCTACACACAACCCAACAATAAAATAGTAAACAATACAGTTAGGATGTAGAAAAAGATACATACACACATTTCACTGAAAGAGCATATACAAAAAGAAAATAGGCACATAAAAAGACATTTAACATGATCCATGAAGTACATGCAAATTAAAACCACAGTGGACTATTACAGCATACTTATCAGAAAGGCTAACATAAAAAATAGTGATAGTACCAAATGGTGATGAGAATGAGAATCACTCATCCAGCAAGCCAAGATGGGAAGGCAAAATGGTGCAGCTACTCTGGAAAAGTTTTGCAGCCTTTGAAAATAAGACCAAATATACAAATACCATATAAACTAGATTTCTCAGCAGTTATTCCTGACAAATGAAAATGTTCACACAAAAACTCACATGCAAACGTTAACAATTCTCTCATGACTCTGGCTCAAGCCAGAGACAGCTCAGAAATCCTTCAACAGATATAAATGGTTAAAGAAACCAGTACACAGCTACCATGGGATACTCCTGAGTAACAAGGACAAACCAGCGATACACACAAGCAGGTGGGTGGGTTTCCAGGTAGATATGGTGAATGAAAAATACCAGTCCAAAGATTACATACGTCTTTCCAAGTATAAAACATTTTTAAATTTCAAAATTCAGGAACAGGTGACAGATTAGTGACTCACAAATGTCAGTTGTTGGAGGAGGAGAGCTGGAGGTTAGGGAGGTTGTTTATTAAATGGTGAAGCAGGGGACCCTGTACTAACAGTATGTTCACTACCTCAGCTGCGATGGTGGAAACCTGGACAGGGGATAAAATTGTACAGAACTCAATAGAACTATGTGAGGAGAAGAAGTAAAATTGTTCACATCTGTGGTAATTTCTTAAAGCCAGAATGTTAAATAGCATAACCCTGCATGAATCCACATGAATCTAAGAATAGGCCAGAACAGTGATCATATATGTGGGTGAGGAGGGAAGGACCAGGAGGGAACATATAGGATGATCTGGCATCATGGACATGTTTCATATCTTCATAGGACTTTGGGTTATCTAGCTGTATGTTTTTTGTCAAAACTTGCCAAAACTGTACACTTAAGTAGGGCCTATGCATGTAAGTATAAATTACATCTCAGTAAAAATATTGTGTAGTTTGAAAATTGGATGAAAAATTATGAATATATTGTAGCTAAATTAGGTCAAGTAGAATACTGTTAAACTCAGAATGGATTTTAAAATCAAATTTAAATTATTTCATTCAATTGTTAATGTTTGTGTAATGTTTTTATGACAACAAATTATTGAAATATAAGTGATAGATGAGGATAAGACCAAACAACAGCTTGCTGGATTATGGGCATCTGCTGCCATCCCAGGCTAGGATTATATTTACTTTCCATTTTAAAATGAAAAGACTGGGATATCTAATGAGCAACAATCTATTTCCATAGTCCATAGGACTCCCACTCAGTCTATTTTGGAGGCTACAGGTCATAATAAAATCCAAGTGTCTGGTGACACGCCAACATACTTACCAGGTAAAAATGGAGCAGGAAGCCACTGATGGGAAAAAATGGGGGAGGGGTCATTCTAGGACTCAGAGTAGTCAGTTAAACATCCCCTGCTTCCATTAAGTGTCTTGGTAGGGACCCTTGGGATAATGTCAACCAAAGCCTTTTATAAATGAAAGCAAGGGCTGAGTTTTACTGCCTGAAACACTGCCCAGGTGCAGTGTGGCCCTATGGGAAGGCCATCATGGTCTTGTCCCTCAAGTGTGACCTCCTGGCACTTCAGCCTTAACTGGTCACATAGAATGGAGAATTCAGGCATAGAGGGGCTACAACTCCTATTTCTTTGCCACAGGTTGGCTAGGTCACCAAGTGATCATCAGATAGGAATGACTTGCAAATTTTAACCAATAATTTATACTTTTTTCCAATTAGATAGGGATACATTCCAGTGTCTAAGACACCTGACTGAGTTAGTTAGGCTGAGTCACTTTTCTTAAAGTGGGAAACAGCTTTCTCAAATGCCATAGCACTCATAAGAAAGACCACACGCTTATGGAGACACAGCTGTTCCATATTGAAATTTCCTTTGTAAACCCTGCCTTGCTGAGTCCGCGTGGACATTTAATAAATATGCTGAAAAGGAGAATGGAAATGAAAAGACTGGGCTAGAGGATTTTTTCCCCTTCTATGTGAAATTAGGCCTATAAAATAATAAACAATGGCTATTTCTTGTAACATTAATTATCTATGGAATGAAGCGTCCCCGGCAGATGTGCCTGTGGTCTGTCTCAGCGTTGGTTTCAAGACTTCAATCAGTGTGTGACTCACAGCTAGTGAAAGAAAAATTGTTCAGGCTACACAAGAGGAGCATAAATATTATGTGTCACTTGGTATCATAATTAACTGCATGCTTCAAATATTTCTTTCATGTCTGCCTTCACAATAGGTAATATAATTTACCGTTAATAGGATTAAAATGTCTTTTTTCAAAAATAAAAAAAGGTAAATACTTCAGTGGCTTAAACTGTTTTCTATTTGTTTTGTACTGATACATATTTTACCATAGGCAATCTCTTTATGCCCCGCAGAAAAAAATAATGAGGAAAATTGGAGATAATTTATGCGGTCCAGAAGCAAAAGCTTTTTACGATTATTATTTTTGCTTTTGCTCAATAATGAAGCAGTCCTTTTCCATGAAGCGTCAGAGAGAAAACAGCCTGATTTTTTAGCTATTTTACAATTTTAAATATTAGTGGTAAAGAAGGAAAGAAAAAAAGAAAACGCCGCTTGCTGTATAAAGACAGGAAGTTTACTCTGGAGAATTAATGCTAGCAGTTGCGAAGCCCCCAAACAGAATCGTACCCATGCTCAGGCCACTCTTCAAAACTGATAATCGAAAGGAAAGAAGGCCTGGGTAAGTTATTTATTTATTTTTTTAAGGCTGTTCCATTTTCTGTCTCCTGTCGCATGCTCAACACACTGTCACACAGGCTGACACAAACCACTGCAGGTTAGAAAACTCATTACAACTCTGAACTTGGCAATGTTGGAACAGGTCAGAAATTAAAACCCATAACCTGTGGCATAATATCTCTTAAGAAGCCAAGGTTTAATTTTATCTGCAAAGAATGAACCATTGTTTGGCTAGGCAGATGCTTAAATATAGCAAAAGGCCATGAATCAAAATCTACACAAACCGCCGATTACTCCATTAACTCTTAGGGAATGCTATATTGGGAGGGAGAGGAAAGGGTTTAAATTACAGATCTAGAAGGGACATTAGGGCAGGGCCTAATCTTTATCCTCCTTCTTTTCCAGAAGAACTGAGACAGAGAAGTGTTCATTGACTTGTTCAAGGTCACTTGGCTGCAAGTGGCAGAGCCAGGGTAGAATCCTGGTCTATAGATACCCCTCCAGTGCTTCCTCCATTACAGGAAGCTGTGTCCACGTGTCTCTTTGGAAGTGATCTCCTCTTGTAGTCATTACCGCCAAGTGAAATTTGGCATCCGCCATTGGATATGCTCACTTCACTGCTGATCTATCTATTGACGTTCCATTAGGGAGCCATGTGCATTTGCCAAGGATGAATGAGTTCATTAGCACTGAGACTAATAAACTTTAAAAAGTTAATAATGTGAATATGTTTGATTTGGAATTATGCACACAGGCATTAGGAGCAAAAGAAAATGGCTTGCTTCATAGGCTTATCTTTTTCTATAATTTCACTGGTATGATTTGTATTTTCTGAAAACTGAAGAAAATACTCATAAGAAATATGTATAACTCTATTTTTGTGGCAATGTCTCCAACTAGAGAACTTCAAAAGAGACTAAAGTTAAAAACAAATATAAATCCTAACAATAGCAAAATAATGAATTTTATCTCAACTGTGATACCCCTTGCTCTATTTACTGATTTATTTAGTGACAGCTGGTAGTATGGAATCTTTCGTGATGTGGCATTATAGCAGTTTCCACAGATAGGTGCTCTGCAGTATGTGGATTTACCTCTTTTTAAGAGATTGTCTGGGATCTCTAAAAACAGCACAGGTTTCTCCACTCCAGTGAACTCCCAGGATGATTGTGCGCATGAAGATGGCATCAGGTTAATGATGCTTGATGAGCAGCCCAGACTTTCATGTTCTGCTGTCAGTACTCAGTACAAGGAGTGGCCCATTCCACAGGCTGGGGGAACCCAGGCGTGTCTGGTGAAGGGAGACAGAGGGGAGTTTTGTTCTTTCATTCATCCCCAAGAATTCAGCAGTAAATCCATCAGGTCCAGGGCTTTTCTTTGTTGGCAGGTTTTTAATTACATTTTCAATTTCACAGATTGATATTGGAGTGTTTAACATTTCTATATCTTCTTTATTCACGAAGTTCACATGTGTCTAGAAATCTATCCATTTCTTCTGTATTTTCCATTTTATTAAAGTACAAATTTTCAAAGTAGGTGTTTATTATCCTCTGGACTTCCTCTGGGTCAGTAGTAATTTCTCCCTTCTAATTCCTAATAGCATAGATTTGAGCCTTTTCCTTCCTTTGTTTGATAAGGTTGGCTAAGGGTCTATCAATTTTGTTTATCCTTTCAAAGAATCAACTCTATGTTTTACTGATTTTTTTGTATCGTTCTCTTAGTCTCTATTGCCTTAATTTCTGCCCTGATCCTTATAATTTCTCACCTAGTGTGAGCTTTGGGTTTATGTTGTTCTCCCCTTTCTGGTCACTTGAGGTTCAGGATTAAATTGTTTATTTGAGCTTGCTCTGTTTTCTGGATGTAGGCCTTCACTACTATGAATTTTCCTCATAGAACTGCTTTCATTGTATCCCACAAATTTCTATGTTATTACATGATTTGTTCCTATGAATATAAGTATTTCTGAAACAAAGAGCTTAATACAAAAATCTTCTTCCCTTTACATATGACTTATCCCTGAAAATCATTCGTATGGAGAGTATTCAATATAGCTGTTACACATTTTTGAAAATGATGGTTACCTGGGGATCGAACCCAGGACCTTTTGTGTTGCTAAGCAAGTGATCAACTGTGGAGATACATTTTCAGCTATCCTACAATTTTTTCTTGATAGTCATTTTTCTCAACTTACTTTCAGTTTCCACAGAACATGTGTCTTGGCTACATAGCAATTTGCCAAGAGAGAAAAATTAAGGGAGAATATTAAGAAGGAAGATGTGATATTTAACAGAGAAACACAGGTTAGGATGTTTCCCATGAAGATGGTGGTGGCAGGGGGGAGGGGAGTGGCTGTCTGGAAAGGGGAAAGTGGAAATGGAAATAGAATTCCCTGAGACCAGAGCAGGTGGGCGCTGGCTGTGTGGGATCTCCTGAAACTGTCCCGTCACTTTCACCTGACAGGTAGTTTTGCCCTGGCATTAAACCTGGGGGCTCTGATGCCAAATTATATGTGGACGCTACAAGTTTCCAATGATATCACAGCGCTAAGTTTTTCACCTTCTCAGAGCCCCCATTTGTTCTTTCTTTTTCTAAAAAAAAAAAGACAATGTTGGTACCCATCTCAGAATGGCATTGGGCAGATTAATAGATAATTTATCTATAGCATATACCACCAGGCTGTCTTCTGTGGGAAATAAGTATAACTATCACAGCTATCACGAGCCTTTGGATGTGACTATATTCAGAGCCTTGTTCTTCAGTTCTTCCAATAAGGCTGAGGTGAAATGTGTACGGAATACTATTTTTCTTTTGTTCCTCTTCTATGTTTTTCTGTCCATTTGGGTGTGACAAAGCCCAAACTCACTAACCTGGACTGACATATTTGTGAAGTAGGCGACAGTGTACAGTCAGTACTCTGTCAGTCCAGTTTGCATTCATTCATTCACCTTTCAAACATTCCCTGAGTATCTACTACATGTCTTCTATGTTCTCTCAACACTTTAGTCAGTGAAATACCTCTTGGTCATACTTCTTATTCCATGAGGAATTTCTGCTGCAAAGTTGAACAGATTTCCTTAAACCACTGAGTAGCTTCCATTTGCCTCTCTCACCCACTCCTCTTTCTTCTGTTTTGCTCCCACCGGGCATATGTGGTAAAATGGAGAGTGGGAGCTGAGGTGCACTTGTTTGCTGGCTTCTCCTTCCTCTTTCCTGAGATGTCGGCTTTGATTGTCTCCTTCCATATTCATGTGTGTTTGTCCAGTTCTTCCTTTACTCCCACATGCTTCTACCAGGTTTTGGGGGACTTCTCTACCCTCTAAACTTTGTGATAGCACTGGCTCTCACCAGTTCCAAGTTCTTCCAGGTTTCACAGTGCTTGTTTGTTTTCATTGCTTCCCACACCTCTTTATAAAGTAAAGGTATTTTGTGATAATGTTAAAAAAAAATGGATGAATATACTTTTTATTATTGACTGGATCTTGAATACATCCTCACCACTCTAGACCCCTCTGTGTATTTCCAGAGAGAAGAAATCTTTCCTGATCTTTGACAAATCTCTCTGCATTGACCAAAGCTCAACTCAGGTCACATATTGTCTATAACACACCCCTTTTCACATTACCCCATGAGTTTCTCTCTGAATTTATGGAAGCCACTGGGAAATTACACTGAAGACAAGCTTGGACCAAGTACTTTCTTGCCCTGTGGCTTCTCTGCAATACTATTAACTTCTACACATTCATGTTAACTTTACAGTGAGAGAGACAGTTCTGGAGGCCAGTGTCTGTGTCTTATGGACATTTACTGTCACCAGTGTGTAATTATTGAGCACCATTTGGCGATCTATACTCCACTGGACCCTGAGATTCAACAACAACCAAGATGGTACAGCTTCTGTCCTTCTGGATTGTATATTTAAGTAGGTAAGTTGGTCGATAACAATATAGTGTAATGAACGTTCAATATGAAATGAAACAGAATAAGAAAGGATTATAATGTAGCCTTAAGGAAGGAATACAGAAGTCACTCGAGGGACAAGAAGATGACAGGAGGTATCAAAGAGGAGAAAGGAGCCCTCCAGGCAGATATATTAACACATGTGAAGGTCAAGGGGGAGGGAAGAGATCAAAGAGCCCTCAAGGAACTGGGGAGAGGCTGGAGGCTGGAGGACAGTCCAAGGGAGGGGAAGTATGGAGAAATGATGACAGGGGAAACAGGAGGGAGCTACATGAGCTTCCTAAATGCTTACAGTGAGAGTGATGAGACCCCACTATGAGTCAGGGACAGGGCAGCTGTGTATCTTTCCTGAGGGGAATTGAGATGACACTGATTGTGCAGAGGCTGATAAGTCTGCGGGAGAAGGTAAAGTCAGGAGGCATTTGCAAGGGAGAAGAAACAGTATGTGGAAGGCTGAAGGGCCCGGTGGAAGAGTCTCTGAGCCTTACAGCTTGAACGACTGCACGGAAGTGCCACACAATGAGCTATGGAGCCCTGGAGAAGATTGCTCCAGGAAGCAATGGCGTTTGGGCATGTGGAATTTGTGGGACCTATGAGACTTCCAAGTACAGGTAACCTGCAGACAGATGGATAAATGCACTTGAAGCTCAGCAGAGAGGGCTAAACAAGAATTTATCAGCTTAGATAAAATGATGTAGAAAATGTCACTGTATTAACATCTGTCCCCATATAACTCTCCCGAGAAGGTGCAGGGTTTGTTTAGAAGGAATTCCTGGATAGGCCCCTGTGCACTCCATGCTTAGCGCTGGGGATTGGTGGCCTATAGAGTGGAGAATCCAGTACCTTTCCTATGTGGCTGACCATGGGAAATGACACTGCTAGTTGTCAGTGTGCGTGTAGCTCATGCTACTGAACTGTAGGAAGAGATCCATACAGTGATGGTACCTTGAATGCAGAAAGTCTGGGATAGAACAGAGGCTCCTGAGCAGCAAAGGATAGAGAGACAGTAGGAAGAAGAAAGGGGATTCAGATATTCAAGAAGATGCTGAAAAATTAGATTCTGATTTATGTGTCTCCAAGGGGTGGCCCCAGGTGCTCTTCTCTGAGTCCTGGCTATGTACTACTAGGCCCTGCTAATAGAGTTGAGAATAAAGCAATCAAAGAGTGGTCTGCATAGGTTCTCTGCTCTTTACTGCTTGATTCAATTGGGCACTGTATATACTGCTGATTAAGAAGATACTCAACTCTAACAGGGTACATAGACACAGTTTATCATCCACATCCTAGGCACAATGGCTATGTTCTCTGGGTGGAGTCTCTTGAGGACACAATCATGTCATTTGTCAGGCTGCATCTGCTGAGTCTTGCATATAAGTGGGAGAGTTCCACGCAGTTGCCAGTCCATGGTGATACCAATTTTTGTGTTGGCTGTCAGCTGGAGGTTACCCTTAGGCTTCTGATCATGTGGCCTGTCACAATAGGGCAGCTCATTTCTTCAAAGCCTGTGGAAGCTACTGCCTGTCTGCTCTGATGCAAACATGCAGTGGAACATAGTCATAGTAATTGGATACCACATCCCCTACCCTATAACAGAATCACATGTCCCCTTCCACTAGAGCTGTTAATGGGCTGCTGTGGAGTTAGGGTCTTTTCCCAGTAGTCCTTTCCTGTTCTCCTGCTCAGAGAATTAGACAAGGGAAGCAAAAAACAGTGAGGTTTTATATTTATTAAAGGTATTAAGAGTAAGAAAAGCAGGGCAAAGAAGTACTTTGAAGAATAAGGGCAGGCCAGTTGAAGTAACAAGAGAAGTGGGAAAGAAGCCCCCCTGAAGAGTGCAGAGCAGCCTAGTGCAAAGGCTCAGGGTGTCTATGAGTTTAATGGTGACCATGAGTTTAATGGCAGCCATCTTTTGTGTGCCCATTCTGCCATCAGATTTAGGTTCTCCTATCAAAAATCCACTTGATCTTGGGCCAGAAAAATGGAAGATAGCATTCTTTGACTGGGACCAGGTGCAGGGGTTCTGTACATGTCCTGGATCTCCCATGTCTGACAGGTTAACTTTGCTTTCCCAGCATCTCTTGGACCTGAGCACCATCACAGAGGTGGGAGTGCTGCAAGTTCTGAAGAGAGAACAGTGAAGGTGGAGGGAGCAGGAGCCACTTACATTAGCTGAAGAGTGGAAGTCAGGCAGCGAAGATACCCTGGAGGCCTCTGAGACTTTCAAGTCACCACTCTTCTTCCTGAGGACAGCAAAGGTAGCAGAACAAGGAAAAGAGAACTGGGATAGCTGGCCCTTGTTTTTCCTAGATTCTTGTTTGTAAATTCACCTGTTTGGTAACATTTATTTGTACCCTCAGAATCAGTGCTTGCCATACTTTCCTGGTAATTTGTACACAGGTGCAGAGAGGCAAGAGCGTGAGTCACTAGCATGTATGTCCCACTTGAGGTCACACAAGGCCACTCGATCCTTCTTGTTAGCTCAGCTCAGCTTGTACAAATCTGTACAAATCTGATGGTCTGGTTGGTGTCCCATTTTGTGTATTTTTGGTAATTTCTGTTTGAAATAGGCCCTATATTATGTTTTGGTATTTCCAGGCACAAAAAAGTTGTGATGAGGATGCAGAGAAAAATAAGTTAGATAGGGCTAGGGATTTAGCTCAGTGTCATCAAACCTGCTTCGAAATTCCTGAGCTTGATCTCTGGTAGAAATAAAAGAAGTATTAGATAAAATTTCAATGAAGAGAGAGTCATCACTCATCCTATTGGACATGAGTTCAGTGTCAAAGAATCATATATATATGTGTGTGTGTGTACACACACACACACACACACACACACACACACACACACACACACACATATATATATATATATATATATATATATATATATAATATATGACAACGTGCATTTTGTTGTGTTCTTCTGTACTATCTAATACATTCTACTTATTGGTGTTTTAAAAGTGATTTCATCAACTGATGAATAGAATGCGGAATAGCATAGGTGTCTCATACTGCCACTGGGCTCTGAGCAAATATAAAACACTGACTGGAACTTGGAGAGGGAAGAATAGAGGACAGTGTGTGTGGCCCAGATCTCTAGGCCTCACTGTCATTTTTTCTGCCCTGTGGTGAGCTAGCTAATTTTCCTGGCTCTGAGTTTCCTCACTATGACTTGAAACAGTAGCAGTACCTAGTGTGGGGATTAGGAGTTTGTACATTTAGCTCTTTCTGGCCACATAGCAAGGACTAATAAAAGCTATCTCTGTTGGACCAGATTCTCTGAAGGGAGAGAGGTGTCAGGAGAGAAAGGAAAGAGAACCTCTGGATTTCTTCAGAGGAGAACTCAAGTTTAATGATATTAAAAGGATCAGGAGCCTCAGACCAGGTGTTCACTGCAAGGTGAAGACTATGTAGTTTGTTCCCACTTTACTTTCTCTGCATCTCCTAGAAGTCAAGAAACCATGAGGTGGATAGGAACAAGTGAGCTCTTAGAACTTACTTTCAGAGCCATCATTAATAAAAAGCACTGCTGGCCTCATTTTCCAGCAAGGTGATATTTAATAAAGGACCTTGGCCTCTCTGCTGGCTGAGAGTTGAATGTCGTCTTTCCTACTTGGAGACATTGTTGTACCTGAGAACTAGGTACCATCAACTTTATATTGATCTACCACTATTGAAGAAAATGAGAGGCATCATTTTCTTCCATATTGACCAGAAGCTCTCCTGGAATAAAACAATTTGTTCTGCGATTGACTTTGTGCTCAATATCTAATCAGTTTTTTTCTCTTAAAGAATAACTGTAATGTGATCAGAGATTGACAAAAACTTTTGTTTTACTGGGTTCTTCCTTGTGGAAATGTAATTTAATGTGAGAAGTAGAAATCTTTAGTAGAAATGTGTAGCCAATATTACTACAGTATTAAAAAAGTGTTTTCTCTTCATAAGTTCTGAAATCTTCTGTTGATCTAATTTCAGAAAACTCTTGAACCATAGCTTAACTCTGTTGAAGCAACCCAGCCTTCAGGATGTACAAAGGCTAAAACTAGTTTTGAGCAATCCCTGAATTTCCTTTACATGGACTCCTCTTGCAAAAATGATTCTAATAATGCTATTAATCCATTAGGACTATAGTTCTGGTATTAACAATTTAGTTTGGCTAAGAGTTATCAGGAGAGTTTGTTAAAATAAACCTGCTGCTTCAACTCAGGAGGTGTGGGGAGAATGTTGAGAAGGTGCATCTCCACAGCCTGAGCATCCTGTGACCTGCTGAACAGAGCACTCAGGGCAGTGATGCACTGGCACAGGTGAAGGCAGAGGAGTGACTCTACCTGTCTTCTTGACTGAGTGTCCCCCAGGGCCTTCTCAGGCCTGGTTCACAGAAGAGCTCTGTTAACACTTGTGGAAAAACTGAAAAAGGAGTAATTTGAACAGCAAGTTTTTGAAAACAATCAGTTAAGAAGCCTTGGCCAGAAGCAGGAACAACTATCACTTTAGTTACTACTACATACATATATATTCTGCTTTACTGTATGCGTATGGACATATATAAGTGCATGTGTGTGTGTGTGTTTGTGTGTGCATGTGCATGTGTGCGTGAGAACAAGATTATTGGAACTGACCATCGATAAGGCAAAAATTGGACATCAGTCATCTTAGCAACCATGAATCACTCCTTTTGCTGTTTTTCCCTTTTATTGCTCAGTGCATTTGTGGGCCCCTATACAGTAAACACAGTTATAAAACTTCAAACCTCAGTGCTTGACATGGTAATTCATAATTTTCCACAATCAGCACTTTCCTAAGAATAACATTTTCAGGCTTCATGCATGTAGTTGCAAGACAATTTGCATACTTTTTTTTCCTGTTTAATAGATTTGGGCCCCTGAAGGAGTACTATAGAGCCTATTTCAAGGCAGGAAAGGGAAATGGAAATCTGTAGCATAACACACAACATGGGAAACTGGCTTACAGCCAGGAAATTTACTCACCAATCAGAAGAAGCTGGTTTTAGATAAAAATGTTTTTCCTAAGTATCTCATTTTGCTATAAAATGAGACTACAGAGGGATCTATTCCCCTGAAGCACTGTGTATATTATAAAGGCAGCATTGAAAAGAATCTTGCCAAATGGGCTGGGTGATAAATTTCCCAGGGTGAGGAACAGTAAGGCCAATGGGAGACACAATCTAGTATGAGTGTCCTTTTCTATAGCATTACATATAGCTAGATCTTGGCTTGTATTTTTATCTTTATTGACATAATTGTGAAAAGTCCATTTGAGTTTTTTTTTTGTAAAATTCAAATCTAGGCAAAAAAATAAAACAAACAAGTGTAAGGTCAGTTTTTGTGGAAGTAGCCTTTTAAACTACTTGGGGTGCTGAATCTCATATCTGTCTTGGATGGCATGAATCTCATCTCTGAAAAACCACTGGATAAGACAACAATTACTACTCATTTTATGCATGGAAACCTGGAGATTGCACAGGTTACATGACCTATTTGGGGGCAATAAGTCTATGTTCACAGTAGAGGAGAGTTTTTGGCTTTGTCTCAACAGTTCATGACAGATGTCCTTTCCCTCACCTAGACTCTCCCTAGCCTTGTTCAGAACACGGACAGTACAAGCCAGATGGTGATAGAGGACTGAACTTTGAGTTTAAAATTCTTGGACTCAAACTCTGGAGGATTGATCCTTGAGTCTAAAATTTTTGAACTCAAAATGTTTTCTACTTCCTAGCTATGCCTATGCTTATCTATAACATGAGTTAATGCTCTTTATTTTGAAGAATCCTGGTACAGTCCAAATGGTGTTACGTATATGGATCTAGACCTTCCTCATGAAACCAAATATAGGGTTCTTCCATAGTTCAGAAATAAATAGAAGCAAGGAATCCCATCTTCTGCCCCTACCCTGATCCATCGCATGGGCTCTCTTTACTCTTCTAGTCTACCTGATGGAAGGCAGGGAAGCAGCTGCTTTCAATCTTTTCATATTTTGGTGTAGAGAAGGAAAAGAGATTGACTTGATATTTGAAAGTGCTCCTTGGTATTTAGCCAGTGCGTCTTCACTAGGCAGTGGCAGCTGGTATCTGGTCATGTCATCGTGTGTCTCTTTTATTTAAACCACATTGGGGTGGGCACAGGGAGGAGATTCCTGATTGTGGAGTTCTGGGTAAACAGTATCACAGATGCCCTGCTGGGAGTATTCAGGAAAGTTATGATGTGAGGTCCAGATGTTTCTTATCTAAAGTCCAGTGAGTATTTGAGTAGTCTTAGTAATCAGACTGGGTACCACAAAGAGCAAAGGTGAGGAGAAGAGATCAATAAACATAAATCACACCAAATATCTGATGTGAATACTTTCAGTCACATATTTTTAATCTTTAACTTTTTTGTACTTTAGTGTCCAACTTTATGATTCTGCCCAACTTCACTTACAGAGAAATAACCAAGAGGTATTTGTTGAAGTTAGATGAAAATTAATATTTTTCTGAGATTATTCAATTCTCCTAATAAATTTGCTGCTTGTGTCCATATGTAACAGATTTTGTCCATTGATCAGACACAAGCCATGGTAGCGTTGGCAAATTTCATCCATTCTTTCTAATCAACTCTCTCATTTTCTCTTTTCCTCTTCATCTACTTCTCTTGTCTGGCCATGGACAGGCCTGTGGGAGGGGAGAATCCATTATTTAAGGGAGTGCAAGGACATCTAACTAGGAATAATGGGATGGAATTCAGCAAGGGACTATTTATGCTGAATTATAAGAGAAATTTCCTAACAGTGAGATCTGTTAGACTAGAGAATAGGCTCCCAGGGGAGCTAAGTGCCATTGCTGGAGTCATTTAGACTCTGGCTCGGGTCCATAAGTAAAAATAAATTTGGTTGTCTCATTTTATTCTCCATTTGTGTGGACCTTGCATCATCACTGGCAAGTTATGTAGAAAAGACATGAAGGAATTGGCTTAAGGGAAGTCTGGCAAACTTGGAAATGATTTATTCCTCTTTCTCAGGTGAACTCTTTCTGAGGATGTTATATCACTGATAAAGTCCACACTGTTTCAAGATGCCACTTTTACAAGACTATACCACTTTAGGAGGCATCTGTGGGACAATTCACAGTGTTGCCCTACTTTAGTGTTTCATGTCTTTGAAACAGAGACACTCATGGAGTTGGAGTTTAGAGATGGTCTTGCTGCCTGAATGAGTCAGTTTACAATTGCTGTCACAAAATACTTGAGGAAAACAAGTATTTCCTCAGGGAGGAAAGGTTTATTTTGGTTCAAGGTTTCAGTCCCTAATCACTTAATTTCATTGCTGTGAGGCTGTGGAGAGGCAGAACACCATGGCAAGGAGCATGTGTTAGAGCAAAGCAGAGAGAGAGAGAGAGAGAGAGAGACAGAGAGAGAGAGAGAGGGAGAGAGAACCCAGTCTCACTTCTTAGTAGCCCATTCAGCTGTGCAGTTACCAAGGGGTCAATCCACTGATGAGATAGATTAGTGCCTTCACGATCCAATCACTGACCTGAAGTGCCACTTCTGAACCTGTGGGGTGGCATTTTTGATCCAAAAGGATCAAAACAAGTATTTCCTCAGGGAGGAAAGGTTTATTATCCTTAAAGCTTCTGGTTTCCATATTTTCAAAATTAGTACAGACTCTGAGTCCAGGACTTAGATTCAGAAAATATTGCCATCAGTCATTTATCATCAGTATTACCATTATCAATGAAGTCAATATATCTCACCAATATTTTTTTTTTTTTTTTTTTTTTTTTTTAGGTTTTTTGAGACAGGGTCTCGCTTTGTGGTTCAGGCTGGCCCTAAGCTCAGCCTCAAACTCACATCACAATCCTCCTGCCTCTGCCTCCCGAGTGCTGGGATTACAGACGTGAGCCACCACGCCCGGCACTGTGGTATGTGGTACTGGTTGCTGCTGGGTGTGGATCTCCACACCCAGTATTGTTATGTGGTTACCGGGGAATCGAACCTGGGCCCTTGCGCTTGCAAGACAGGCGCCGGAACCACTGAGCTAACTCCCCGGCCCTCTCACCAATATTTTAACATACAAAAGACTCTTCTGACTCTTGAAACATTACCAAAGCTCTGAGATAATTTGAGGTAGTGCTATTTAATGATTAGCCGATTAAATTCATTTAAACCTAAATAAATTTATCAGTACAAAATTGGAGATAAATCAATATAATCAACTAATTGGGGGCTGTGAGATAAATATTTGCAGCTTCCTAAACTTTAACACCTAGTACAGTAAAATATGTTCATGTGCACATAATCTTGGATATTAGAAAATACTTCTGTATTTTGTTTCTTGGGATTTCTTCAAGTGTTAAACATGAAGGAGAGAGTGGGAATTCAACCACTATCTTTTTTTTTTCATTTCATTAGAGTTTATCGTTCAGAATTATGTTTTGGTTAGGATATAGGTTTGTATACATAGTATACAAAAAGATAATGGATTAAGCGTGACAGAAATGTATCTTTTGTTAATTCCTTGTTAATCTGGTGCCTCTGTCCAATGAATGACCAGAACAGGAACTGCCTCGTTCCTCCACCATCCTGAGAGTGGCCTTGTCCACATGGGCCACCATGTCTCATCACCAGTCTGCCTTCTGTACTGGGGCAAAGGGAGGCGGGAACAGAAGGCTGTACACTTCACTTTTGCACATGGTGTCACCTGGTCTAAAGGTACATTGATAAATAGTCCTCACTCTGGATAACATGTGCCAGGCTAGAAATTGAATTACTATGAAATAAAAGGACATAATATGTTAAGATTCCTGCAGCAAGTATGTGTCATTTCATAAAAAGTGAAACCTCCTCCAAGGCTATGGAGGTGCCATGTTCTTACACTGTCTGGAGCACTCGCTTGCCACCATGGCTATAACTATGCATATGTCAAACCTATTACAACCTACTCACTAGTGGTATTTTCTCTTGGTGAGAGCAAGAAGGTATTAATCTCCACTATCCCTAATATTGCACAAAGTAGTTTTACACTAGAAAATTGCATTTCTTTATGCTTATGAATTGCCAGATTGACTATGCTATCATTTTGTTCTTAGAGGATGTTATCCAGTTTCTTGGCTGTTTGGATTTGGGCTTCTTTTCCCTTACTTTACGAGTTCTGTTTCAGGAGTGAGAGCTGGGATTTAACGAAGGAAGTACAAGTATAATGGGAAGTACAAATCCGGCTTTCTAATAATGGGTCTGCAGCTGCCGGAACTGTAAATACATCTGTTTTCACGCTAGTTGGAACAACAAAGTATCTATTATGATGATTTGACATAAATCCTACCATCTCCTTCTGGGGATGGCAGATCATTTACAAAAACCAGGTATCTGATACTACAAATTTTCTAGGCTCCAGTTAAAAGAAACATCATTTAAAATAGTTCCTTTTTATTGTTTAGACAAACGTATAGTAGTCAACAATATCTTAATTACAAGGGTAAATGGTAGGTGTGTTGGTGACATGAGTTACTGATGGACTCACTGCAAAATACCCACATTATTTCTCAATAATCACATAGTAACTGCCTAGTGATTCCAATAAGCACAATAGAATCTGCTAAGTAGGTTGTACATAGGGCAGTATGGTAAATGGCTTGAGTCACTGCTATAAGGTCTCCTTACAAAATAGATAAGCCTATTAGTGGCAGAAAAGTGAGCAGGAGGGGATGGTGTGCCCTACTCCAAGGAGAACAGACTCACATAAGCTCTGATGACGTTGGGAACATGTTACCATTTTGTTTTGTCATTTTGAAAAAATATAGGTTAAT
Organism: Petromus typicus; assembly: GCA_004026965.1. Classification (NCBI taxonomy): domain Eukaryota; kingdom Metazoa; phylum Chordata; class Mammalia; order Rodentia; family Petromuridae; genus Petromus; species Petromus typicus. The sequence goes on along the minus strand of PVIR01015024.1, from coordinate 17,085 downwards.
ACCTTCCATAAAACAGACTGGGTTCCAGAAAGCTGTATTTAATGAAATATCATTATTCAGCAGGGGGTTTGACCACATTCTGGAGCAGGAAACTCAATAGTATGGAATCAGAAGGAACTCAGAACCCAGCTCTACTTACCAGCTCTGAGCGACTCCCCCTGATGTGGAAAAATGAGCCTAATAGCTGTGATTTCTATGAATCCACAGAGTAACCAATGTGCACTATTGGCAACATGATACCTATTGCATAATAATAAAGTCCTTTTTCTAATTTAATCTTATTTTAACTAGGAGTTGGAACACAGAGTAACATTAAGGTTTTTTTTTTTTTTTTTCAATATCCTAGGCAATAGGTACACATTTTTAATATTTTGAGTGGGTTTAGAAACCACTCAGATTTGTATGGAACCTGATTGAAATGCTTATATTTGTTCATTTTTATTTTAGTTAATTAATTAATTCACAATATTCTACTTCTGACAAATGCAAATGTATCCTATAACTGATAGGCCATTGGTTAGCATTAAACAGTAGCACCCTTAATCTTCACTACCAGGGGATTATCTGTGACAGTCACATAAGAATTATGGTTTTACCAACTCAGAAATCGATTCTTTCCCCAGTGTTACCCACATCACCACTGTACATAAATTCTGGAAGAAATAAAATCAGAGCGAACAAGGCAGAACCAAATGCAGAGAGGGAAGGAAAGACCACTGATACTCCCTTCTGACCTGGCATGGCAGCTGGTGGCAGAATCAAAACAGGTGTGCTTTCAAGGTATCTGCTACTAGGAGGTGACTGCAAGATTCTCACTGGCTTGGGCCAACTTACTGTGGTTCTCTGAGCCAACTTGGCTTAGTGCTTTCACAATTACTCCACCAGGAAAGTCCTATCAGAATCCCACTGGGTGCTTTCGTAGTTCACCAGATATAATTAAAATGATGTCTTATCTATAAAGATATATGTAACCCTAATTCTACCAAGGGAGTTCAGTTATTCCTCATAGTCTTCTGCTGATCTTTAAAGGTAAATGTTGAAGAGGCTGTTGAAGAGGCCACCAGAAAGCAGCCCTCTAATAGTCTTTTGTCTTCACTGGCATGATGTCTGTCAGGCATGGTCCATATCAGGGAGGACACCATATTAGTGACCCTGGAGATCTGGGTATCACAGTTGCAGACAGAGGTGGAATTCTGTGCTAACATTGCCAAGAGTCTGCAGGGGGATGCTGTGTACAAAAATATATGGGCCGGGGATTTAGCTCAGTGGTTCCGGTGCCTGTCTTGCAAGCGCAAGGACCTGGGTTTGATCCCTGGTAACCACACACAATACTGGGTGTGGAGACTCACGGCCAGCAGCAATCAGTAACACATACCACAGTGCCGGGCGTGGTGGCTCATGCCTGTAATCCCAGCACTCAGGAGGCAGAGGCAGGAGGATTGCTGTGATGTGAGTTGGAGGCTGAGCTCAGGGCCAGCCTGAACTACAAAGTGAGACACTGTCTCAAAAAAAATCTATATATCTATATATCTATATCTATCTATCTATGCATGAAATACTGGGGGTGGAGGGTTCTTTTTTTAAAAAAAACTTCCTTCCTACTGTATGATTCTAGTCATGCTTTTGTCCTTAGAATGGCTTATGTCTAGATGTACCCAGAGCCTAAAGCACTCAGAGATGTGGCTTTTGGGAGGTAACTGTACCGTGGGTGTGTGATATTGTATCAGTGTGGTGTGATGCTGGTTTAGCCTACTGAAAAGTTTATTCCTGTGTGTGATGTTCAGAGGTGAAGTTTGGTAAGAAGAGGGAGGTTTATACTGTGGGTCTATGTATCATTGCTGCATTGATGCTGCCTCACTTCCTGCTTGCCATGCCATAAGCTGTTGCTCCTCTGACATTTTGCTTTGCCATGGAGCCAGCCAGGTATGAATTTAAACCTCTACTAACTGTGAGCTAAAAGAAACAAACAAACAAAAAACCCAAAAACTTTCCTTCATTAGCCTATAGGTGTGGAGTATTTTGTTCCAACAATGAGCAGGTATTAGGACTGTTTTAGTTAAACAGTCCTAATAATTGCTTCAGGCAGGATTGAGGGGCACATAGTGTTTCTACTGAGTTTGGTTTGCCTCTTCTCCCCACATAAGTAAGTCAATTCCAAAAGCAGTTGCTTTGCTTTCTTGATCTGTCTTGCGTCTGTCTGTTTCCTTTTATACCCTCTGCTGTGTTATTTCTAATGAAACCTACCTTTTTACATCCGAGCAACTCTCACAGCCTCTACCTGCCTTCCATCTTGATGACTTTAGTGATTCATGGCTAACCATTCTTACAGCCAAGTAAAAAAAACTTATTCCTTAAAAAAGCTTGCCATCTAAGTGCTGGCTTTCCATGCTCCAGCTAAATGAGTCTGCTCTTTGCCTTCTGCTCTCTTTGCCTTGGTATAGGTAGTTATATCCTGGATAAATATAATAAGTCTTTAACTTCTATTTTACAATTTTCATTTCCTGGGATGCTTCTGGACTCCTCCTATGGTACAGAATGAAGAATCAGCAGTGTCCTATGAGCAGAAGGAAGGAGACTTCTGATGGGGCTAAGGGATTCTTAAGAAAGTGGGCACATTGGGCCTTAGTGGAGAGTAGGATATACAGATACAGAGGTGTGGCAGTAAGGAGAACTGGTGAGCTCAGTGTACATCCAAAAAGATGGTGGCACGTTGGCTTGGGACAGCAGCCTTTATTACATGTAATGGGCTTCTGACAGCAAAGAGGAGAAGAAGCATATTCAGAGAGGGGGGAAGTTTCCAGGGTGGTTTGTGAAATAGATAAACTCATAAAATGAGAGAAAATGGAGTATACATAAAAGTTGAAAAATGGTCAATTGGCTACAAGAGGAAATAAGTATATTCCGTTAAAGCTAGGATAGGTGGAATGGACAAGAATTGTGGGCAAGAATTGCTATTAGTCAATGAAGGGCAAAGTCTGGACAGTGTACATGAGGACCAGGAGCTCTGTGATCAGAAGGAGCACAGGAACAGGGAAGAGATAGCAGCCATGGAGAGACTTGAGAGTAATAGGAGGAAGGCGCTGTGGGTACATAGTGCACATTTGAGATGAAAGAGGCCCAAGGTGGGTGGAGGAGGGTTCTCCCAGAAATCTGGGTGGAATCAGCTTCAAAGATGGCAAGCATGGGAGGACCCTTGGAAATTAAGACGTATTTGGGATGCAGAAGAAAAGGTAAGTTCAACCAGCTGGCATCAGCAAGGTTTTCTTTTTTGTAAAGTAGGAGACAAATATCATTAAAAAACAACCAGGGCTCTGCTTCAAGTGCTAGGGTTTGGAGAAGATCCCTATAGGGTTTGTGGGAAGGATGGGGGCTCATTCTCATGATGATCATGTTCAGGGACCTGACTCTCTGCAGCCCCCTAGGGGGCCCAGAGGTGTGAGCAGAGGATGCAGAGGATGGGAGGGTAGGGGTGCAGACTGGGAGCCCACAAATTTCAGCCCAACAGTGTTTGTGGACTCAAGAGGTGAGGGCAAAGAGTGTTAGACAGCAGTGTTACTTCATGTACAGCCAAAATAATGGGGTCCTCTATTGTGAATGCTTTTTATTGATGCGACTTGGCTCATTTCCACGATTGTTTGCCTTCTCAGAGAGAGCATTGTTCCCCTTTGAGATTCCTCTTGGCACTGGTTTGTATTCACCCGACTGTCTGTACTACCAATATGTGTTGATAATGTGCATTTTATAGGTCATTCAACAATGTATTTGGGTTGTCTCGGTCTCCAAGGTAGTATACCTAAATGTAATATGTTAACTATGCTACTCAATTTTATTCCTATGGAAAACACGTTCAATATACATCTCCTTGCAATTTAATGTTCTCAGAGCATATTTGTGACCGAGCGTGCTTCTTTATGTTGACATATTGTTCATTGGGTTTCATTAGTCAGATGCTATGTCACATCACATATGGAACATGAGGAAAAGTGACATTAATGACAATCTGGTGACATTCAGTACTATGCAACACGTCAGGTTAAAAATAAAACAGGAAAAAAAAAAAAGATCTTTCTTGTTTCCAGTGAGGTCTTTTCTTTTTTTCTTCTTACTTCTAAAAGAAGTGCCCTGTTTGGATCAGGCACTAATTATTACTGGCAAGGCTTTGTGGGTATCTAGTGAGGCAGACATCCACCCACCCCTGCATTGTAGGTGGAAGAGAAGAAGAGGAGGGTTTTTGCTGAAGTGCTCATCGCATTTTAAGTCTCCAATTGTCCAAACCATTCGATTATAACACTATCCTGTTCTTGTCAGCATGTCTGGCACTCTGCTTTGTGGGGGTGGATCTAGTCGGGGTGGAGGGTTCTCTGTGCAGAGGCCGCCGGGACTGACTGAGAAACATCTGAAAGCAAATCTGGATTCCAACAGAAAATGTACAGGCTTTCTTTACTGTGTGGCTGTAATTTCTGGTATCAAGCAATGAAAGTTCACAAAGCCGAGAGACTCCTTCTGAAGACCACCAGGTCACAGAGGATGGGGGCTCAGTATGCCACGAATAGGTGGTCAGAGCCTTCTGGAATCTTCTGTCTGTGATGAAGGAACTTTTGTCATAAAAATCTCCAGTTCCCTCATTTTCTGTCACTAGAAAGAGTGGTCCCTGAACAAAGAGTGGTCCCTGAGGATCTAGCCTTTCGTAAGTGAGAAGATGCAAGAGTCCCTGATCACAAGAGTGATCACATCCTGTGGTCCAGAGATGTTTTGTGATGTCTGTCTAATTGGAGATCAGATAGTGAGTGAAAAGAATACATTATAGTTTGAATGTAACTCAGTGTTACTGAATTTTTTTTAAATACAGAAATAATTTCAGCTTATCAGTTAAACTGTACATATACTGTAGTTTTTAATCTTTTAAATACATAGACCTCATTCTGATACTGTATTTATAAGCATCACGATATAGGAAGTGCAGCATCTAAACGTGGGCTGTTTGGATTTCTGAAAGCCAGCTACAGGGAAGCTGGCTGTTATATTGTTCAGACCTTTGTGCTCCTACCTCACTACTTGGGAATCCTCCAAGTGGTCCTCACACCTCCTGTGGTCTTGTTGGAGGTGTGAGTCTTATGCCTTGGCTTCTTCCCTTTTCTCTTGGAAGAACCTGATGTTCACACACCTGGATATCTTTCAATGGTTGCTGTCCTGGGGAAGGACACAGCTCACAAACTGATGCAGATGCCAACCTATGTTCTCTTCTCATGAAGGTTAAATGTGCAAGATAAGGAGCAGGAAGAGAAAGCAGGAAGTAGCTAATAAGTGAAGTTCCTTTCAAACCATGTCTGTTTCTTTGCATTTTTGTTTCTCAGCTGATTCCTATTCAACAATCCTCCTTCCTGTTAACATTGAATATTAAGTTTCTCAATCCCAGTGACCATGGAATGTGGACCACTGCTGTCATCTCTGTCACATGAAGCTCTGAAGCTCTCTCTGGCACGGATCCCCTGCCGCATTTCTAGAGAGATGCTATAGTCTAGTAGAGATGCCATACTTCTGTTTCCAAAGTAACCAGAATCACTGAGTGCAGAAGCATTGGTTGAAAGGGATGGACTGATATAAATTGAGTATAAACCTACTAGGGTTGGACCAATGTAAATTTAGTCAGGTGTATGGATAACCAAGAGCTTTCTCAGTAGATGACAGTGAACCTATTAAAATGGGTGACTCTTATTTTCGGTCTCTTCAGATAAGTGATGTTCAGGCTGCCTGACTCTTGGGCTCATCTGCTATGTTCTTTTTTGCACTGACCAGATAGCTTTCTCTCTTCCTGATTTTTGTTTGGTGCTGGCTTGGACTGTTCAGGAGAAGAACCCTTAGTCTCTGGTTAGGAGTGACATTCTCACTCCAGCCACTTTATCTGCTGATCTTATGACTTTCTTGCTGATGTTTGTACTTTGTTCTTCTGCATTGTTAAAACCATTCTGACTTCTGAGCCAGAGACAATTCTCAGCATCCTCGTTTGGTGGTGGTTATCAGTCTGCCCATCACCAGGGCCTTGGTGTTTTGTTTACTTCCAACTAGTTTTCATCAGTTCCTAGCAATAAAATTGAACAGAACACAAACAACAATCAGGGAAATTGAGACAAGATTGTTTCTCTTGTTTATTCACTTTAAAATTGCTCCATTGCAACTGTCTTGTAAGATCCATGGGCTTGAGGCTGTGGGTAACAGGGGACAGGTTCTTAAAGGACTTCTTATCCTTGGGGGGTGAGTGCTACCTACCACATCAAGTACCCAGTTCAGGAATGTTGAGACACAGAAATGAAGCTATGATAGCCTCAGGAATGATGATGCACAGTTATGGCTTGCTGTAAGAGAGGGCTATTTGAAGGGCAAAGTTAATGGCCCACACATTGGGTAAAGGCAAATTGGAATTGTCCAAGGGGGTGTCAGTGACCTCATCAAGGTACGGTCAAGGTGCCAGCATTGACTAGAATGAGGATCTAGCCTTTTGTAAGTGAGAAGATGCAAGTAAGGAGGATTACTAGGAAGTCCAGGAGGAAGGGTGTTGTTGTCCAGGAATTCTGCACTAGGTTGAGGATAAGAGAAGAATTTTATTTATGGGGATTGCAAAGGCCCTTAGAACCCTTGTTATTGCTAGTGAAGGCCAGGGACAAGACTAGGCCTTCTTGTGGATAAAAGATGCTGAGACATTGGGGTGTGGTAGGTACATTTTCTAGTTTCACTATATAGGTAACTCAGTCTAGGCTTTGAAGTGTCAGGAGTTCTTTTTGACAAAGGACTATTTAAAAAGATAATTAGGTGGCCAGCTGACAGACATTCTGTGAATACCAGTGAGCCAGACTATGAAGTAAGCAGCTGGGGGTTACACTCAAGTTCTCTGCAGGGACTTCTAAAAGCAACCACAATTGTTGACCCTTGGCTGCCAGGATTTGGGAAAGGAGAATGGACATTCCATCAATATGATGTACATAGCTTGGCATGAAGTATTTTCCTCCTACTAGATGTACTGTCTATGCTAACTCAAGAAAAGACATTACCTGCCTATGCAGAACCTTAGGCTGAGTTTTCTGTTTTCTGCCTTGAAAAAGTGGGACTTACGATACCACTGAAATGATAGGGCTCAAAGACATTGAGAATCATAGGAAAGAAATGTCCCATACTGGGGCTTCTTGCCAACCTTGCCGGATAGAGCCCTTTGCAGCCCTGCTGGAATCCACTGGGCGAGAAATACTAATTTACAGGAAATTTTAAAGAATGAGGTATGAGAAAACTCTGCAAAACAGGGCCTTTATCTGCACTATCATAACCAATCCATTGATGACACAAGGAATCCTTGACTAAAGAAAATTTAAATTTTCTGAATGAATTTGTGGCTTAATTATTTAGGACCTAAATTTACTTTTTTTTAGAAGCAAAAATGTGTCTAAGTGGTACTGATTTCCTTGGTTAGCCTACATGTCCTTCTGACCCACAAATGCATGAGATAGAACTATTGATATTCATTAGATAATAAGATGTATCTATCTACCTATTTGTAAACTTGTGCTATTTTAGTGTTCTATGTTATATTTTATTACTTTCTGTAGTAGGAATCCATCCCAACAAGTCTCTTACAGTTCTGTGGAGGAATCATTATAAAAGAGAGACAGAGGCTCTGGTGTATACCCAAATCCTTATCTGGCCCCCTAAATTGGTGTGCTTTCCTATGATCCACACTCTTAGCACCCACAGAGCTCCAAGAGATAACTTTTTGTCAGTGTAAAAGGCAGGAAGTACCTCATCATTGTGAGGGAGGGCTGTTGAATAGATTCAGGTACCCGAATAGGCTTAACAGACAAAGCTGTGCATGAAGAGAGTGCACAAGGGTGTATGTTATATACCAAGCATAAGGCACTAAGCAGGGATGTGCCAAAGGCTGGGATACTGTGTGCCCCATCCACGATGGACCTCTGTTCTTGTGGATGGCATCTTCGTGTACCTGGCAAAGGTCTCATATCAAGTAAGTACCCAGGAATGACCTGTGGTGTTGTTTCTTTTCAACATATTTTAACTTTAAATACCTTAGAATTGCTTGCTGTGGACTTATGAGGTAAACTGTAGTAGTTGTGTCATTAGAATGTACCTCTAGTGTCTCTTTGGTACATGTGAGTTTTTTCTGAGGAAACAAAGCCTGGGAACAGCTGGAAATGTAAAGAGGTAAGTCTGAGTCTATTTGTTGCTACTCAAATTTGAAATGTAAAACTAGTAATGGAACTAGTGCTTTAAGTATCATCCAATTTGTAACTTTATATCTCTGAATAGCATGTATGCAACATTAGTTTATCCATCCATCTATCTACCTGCTATCAACATCACCACCAGCATCATCATCATCATCTATCAGTCTGGTACACGTGTATTCTCTGAAGGCTGTCTGGAATACAATTTGCCTGGTGTTAGTAATAATTACTTGTGGTTTTATAAGAGATATCTTTTGGATGGACACAGATAATGATGAAGAGAGGGGCACTGATTTTCTCTTATGCTAACATGAATCATCTGAGTAGAGACATATGACCAAATTTTCACTTTCTACTTTGTACAGGTTGGAGTTTAAACAACAGTGAATACTGGTCATCAAAGATGTGTTGGCATCTATTCAGTTCCAGGCTCTGTGGACATGACTGTAAGTGGGTTGGATGAAAATCTTGTCCTGAAGCTTAAACTTTATGCAATAAATTGAAAAAAATAAAATTAGATTCAGAGTAGATTGCTATACTAGCATCCATTAATTGAAACATTACAAGCATAAGATCAAAGAACACTACTCAGATTAGTTGGCTTCTAAGGGTGAATTCAGACGCCACAGGTTCATTCTAAGGTGTTCTATGGGCCCATTGTATGGATGATATGTTTAGAGGGCATGATGAAAAAAATTAGTAAGATTTAACTATGATAAACTGTGCTATTATACACACGGGTGCACATATGTTGCTGTAATATGATACTTTAAATTATTTTGTGCATTTACCTACCAGGGAAAAAACAGGGTCAAATGGGACAGTGAGTCCTAGCTTTTTTGGGGAATCTCTACACTAATTTCTACAGGATAATGGAAAAAAACGAGAATCAATACACAGCATGTACAAGTACAAATTCGTAATGTTGCATGTTATCATTATGCATATATAAAATGCACCAATAGACTCAATAGAGAAAAAATAAATTAAAAAATAAACACAAGTTTATCTGGTTTTGCAGTAAAAAAGAAACTACTAAATATTCTCACTGTGTTTTGGAGAGTGGGAAGTAAATTCTACAAAGTTTCAGGATCTTGCCATGCTGGGGCATTATTAGGGATACAATATTGTAAGGTAGGCCAGGCCACTCACTTTAAGACAAAAGATTCTATATTATGGCCCCTGTGCCAGTAAGAAACAAACCAGGGTTTTGAGGCTTATTACTTCTTTAATATCAGCATATGCTACATTTGAAAATATAAATTTATCAAGCAACTTGCAAGACTGACAGATTTGAGTAGGCTCCATGCAAGAGAAGCTCTATAGCAGGTCCAAGCTATAGCACAAAGACTCCACTCCTTGAGTTTTCCAGTTCTTTTTATTCTAATGAGGCTAGACATATCTGTGGTGGATAGAAATGCCACATGGAGGCTCTGGCTGGGCCCAATGTGAGGGTCACACTACATTTTCCTAGGATTCTGAAACAAACTATATTACTGAATAACAAAGGACTGTGTGAAAAGCACATCATGGTGGAGATGGACTATCTGAATATGGGAAATTCCAAGGCCATCAAAGAATGTTGCTCATCATGAGATGTCTGTTGTCACACTATGAATCATAAAATGGACACTCACAGTAACAATTCTCATGGGGACAAAACAAGAAGCTGTAACACATGGACATGATAAAAGGAAGTAACAGCTTTCGGACTAATTGCAGCAGTGAGAATTATACATCATCCCACTAAACTGATTGCAAATCTCCCTTCGGAATGGTGACTAACAGCCGTCATGGAAATGACACAACAGCATAAAGTGAACTGAAGTTGAGTAGGTGTGAGTGACACAAGGGGTGAACTGTAATTCGTTTTGTCTGTGTTTTCTCCAGCTTCCCTAGAGTCCTTGACCGCGATCTTCACCCACATTTGGATACTTCTGCTTTTAATGACCAGTACCTACATAGCTTCTTTGGAGGATGGCCCTTGATCCCTGGAGTCACCTTTATTGCATATCCAGATTGTCACACATACGTAAAAGTTTATGTTCTATTGATGCAGATGGAAAAGTTCAAGGGTGCAAAAAGTTAGCTCTTTTGGTTCAGGTCAAGACAGCTCTTAGGTAAAATTCACATTTGGAAATATTTTTTTTTTTTTTAGGTTTTTTGAGACAGGGTCTGTCTTTGTGGTTCAGGCTGGCCTGAGCTCAGCCTCAAACTCACATCACAGCAATCCTCCTGCCTCTGCCTCCTGAGTGCTAGGACACCACACCCGGCACTGTGGTATGTGGTACTGATTGCTGCTGGGCATGAGTCTTCATGCCCAGTATGGTATGTGGTTACTGGGGATCGAACCCAGGTCCTTGCAATTGCAAGACGGGTGCTGGAACCACTGAGCTAACTCTCTGGCCCACACCTGGAAATATTATGAAGCAACAGGCTGGGGCTTCTTGCTGTAAGATTTGGCATAATAGCACATCCCTGCTTGGCCTTTCTCCCTTCTCTGTCCTGTTCCTTTTTCTCATTCCTTGGTTTCTCCTAGAAGTACCTTTCTAGTAAATGATCACCGTACATGAAGCTCATTTGAAGTTTTGCTTCTGCAACACAGATCCATTACAGTGTTTTTCTTTTCTTCTTACAGTGTAAGATCTTGGAGGTTTGGCTGGCTTCTTATAATTCTTATAATCCTTGAGTTTTCAGTCATGAAGTACCGTACATGGCACAGATGCAGGAGACAGCCATCAGAATCTCAGCACAATTCTTGAGTCATTTTAACAAACTTAAGATGATTATATATTTATAAGAAACTCATAGGAAATGAAATATTTGCTTACTAAAATTGAAATGTGATTTGCCTTTTTTTGGAAAAATTATGGGAAGCTCTTCTTTCTTGAAATCTTCATTTTATTTTGACATCTTCCAGCATGATTCAGAGACGACTCATTATAAAAGGTCCATCACATTCTCATCAAGGTGAGGAATGACACAAAATGAATGCCTTGTGGCAATAAAATTTTATTTTTAAAGTAAAGTTTGATTTTCAAAGATCTCACAGCATACAAATGAATTCCCTTTTCCACTTGGCTATCATAATATTCACAGAAAATTATAATAGGATGAATCATCCACATCAGTCAGAAATTCATGACTTTTAAGATCTCACACAATGGCTCTGATAAGATAATGTATAAGGGAAGAACATAATTGAAATAGCAGACAGGACTCTCCCTTTGATCAAGGTAACACGATCTTCCCATTCTAAATGTGGGACCTGTCATTACCATTCTTCTCCCAAATGAGCTTGAAAGATATATTCCTGACTTACTCTAGTTATATGATGTATCTGGGTGATGGAAGAGAACCTGACCTTTTGAGAAGTAATGGTTTTTGCAAGCAATGCAAGCAGAAGCTGGGGCAGTGAATTGAGATGCATTTGAAAAGAAAGCTGCGCTACTAAAATAAACAGTGCCCAATCAAGGCCCTTTCCAGAAGTGGGCAAATATTGAGAAACATCATTCAAAAAATATTCATTAAAGCTGTCATGACATTCTTCTAGCTCTCCAAGTTCTGTACAGTAGGTTTTTATTTTCTATCCCCCCAAGGTTGGGTATCATCACATGAGCAAACTTTATCATGAACTGTAAGCAGCATACTGTTTTACTCTGGGCTGGGGTATTAGGGTCTGGCAGAGATCCTGCTGTGAGCTCTACTTCTTTCTGCGCTGTGTTTGGAAGTATTTGAGGCTATGGCTCCTCTGTCAACTTGGATCCCAAATGAGGGGATACACTCCCACTTATGACTTATGAGAAACACATGAGGGAGGTGAGAAAAAAATTTGAGAAACTGATAAAAATGTACTAAGTTTCAGCTAGACAGGAGGTTCAGTTGCACAGTATGATGGCCACAAGTGATAAAAATGGATTGTATATTTCAAAATTGCTAGAGGAGTGGACTTTGACTGTTCTCATCCCAAAATAATGATAATGAAAAGTAGATTAAATGATACACAATTAACTTGATTTAATCCTACTACCATGCCATGTATCAAAACATCACAATGTACTGTCTCTATATTACTAGCTATCAATTAGATATTTTAAAAATGTTTTAAAAAGAAAAAATATAATGCCAGGTTTCTACAGAATACCACTCATCTTGCTTGATATGCAAGGTGATATTTATCTTCCATTTTCTTTCATGTCATCCTTATAATACCTTTGCTTCACAGTTTCCTGTCCATCTATGTCACTAAAGATTAATTCCTTAAACTCCCACGCTGAGGCTTAGTTTATTGTCATTTCTATGTTAATTTTTAAAGTACGTACAAATTTTAGGCAAGTAAATAAATCAGTGATGATGAACATCCAAGATAACCCAAAACACTGTGCAGAGAACAGTGCAGTGATGTGCAGTTCTCTGCACAACTCTGTGTTGCTGATTCTGTCAGATGCAACTTCAGGGGTTAAGTTGGCAAGCATAGCATTCTTCCTCTATCACTAGCTTTGGGACTTTAGCAAAGTCAAGCAAATTACTCAAATCTCAGCTTCCACCTCTATAAAGTGAGACAAATCATGGCAATTTGTGGTTGTTCATTATGAAGATTTAGTAAAGAGAATAACAAACATTTCTCAGAGTATCAAAGTGCTAGTTACTACAATGATTTTTTTCTAATTATACCTTTTTCTATGTAACAATTTCTTTTTCTCCTTTTTGTGAACATTAATTTAAAGGATATTATTACCATCATTATCTTATTCATGATCACTTTAGAAATTGACCCTTCTCTTTCTGTTTCCATTTGTTTTGTTCTCTCTCACAGTTCTTTAATTTATATCAAACCTATAACTTATACATACATTAGTGTTCTTTTTCCTCCGTACAGGACTGAAGCTCTCGCCAACATATTCCTCAGCACTTTCCAAACATCAAGTACATCACCCAATTTCTCTGATCACAGCAGAGTTCACTTTAGTGTTGTTTAGTTTTATACAATCCTAATGCCAAATAATGAATTTAATATGAACTGAAGAGGGGAGAAGTTTTTAAATTTAGTCTAAATACATACTGAAGTATGATAGAAAAATACCACCAGTGAAGTTATTTTTTAAAAAGGTAGTAAAAGACATATTGCCATTGATCTCTGCAAAAAATTCCCCTTGATTTGAACACACGTGTTTCATCACTATTCCTGTTTTCTGAAGCAGTCCTGGATCTCCTTTTTCATGAATGTCTAATTTTGCTGTTGTGACTGCCTTGATGTCCTAAATTGAATAAAAACATTTTCCTTTTATTTGACCTGGGGAAAGACCCAGAAGTCAGATGGTGCCACATCTGGTATATGGTGAATGAGAACATTATAATTTTGTATAGGCCTGACTTCCCACTAGATAGCACTGGATAGAAACATTCACCATTATCATTTTTTTATTTTATTAAAAATAACAGAACAAAGACCGGAAGAGCGCCCAGGGACTGAGGTTAGCAGCGGGTGGCTCGGGAAACAGCGACTGCGGCCCCAAGTCTGCATCACCCAATCTGCGCCGGGGTTGGAGCTTACTGGCCCCCAGGCCTCCGCCGGAAGAGCGCCCTGGGACTGAAATTAGCAGCACACGGCTGGGGAAATGGCGACTGTGCCACAAAAGCTTCACCAGGGTTGGAGCTTACTGGCCTCCAGGCCAACGCTGAAAGAGTGCCCAGGGACTGAGTTTAGCAGCGGGCGGCTCGGGAAGCGGTGACTGTGGCACCGAGTCTGCATCACTGAATCTGTGCTGGGTTTGGAGTTTACTTGTCTCCACGCTCACACCGGAAGAGCACCCAGGGACTGAGTTCAGCAGCGGGCGGCTCAGGAAACAGCGACTGCGGCCCCGAGTCTGCGTCACCGAATCTGCGCCGGGGTTAGAGCTTACTGGCCTCTTGGCCTATGCCAGAAGAGCGCCCAGGGACTGAGGTTAGCAGGTCAGAGTCTGATTTTCTCCACAGTAACAACAGAAGCACATCCAGTCAGCTGGTATTGGTGAGTAGGTGAGCCTGTTGGAACAACAGCCCCTAACATTGCAACTGTACAGGGCCTACAGCCTACTGGCCTCCAGGCCGACTGCACAAGTGAGCCCAATGACTCTGTATTACTGAGCAGGTGGGCCCATTGCAACCTCAGACAGTGCCATTGTAGCAGTTCAGGAGCCACAGTCTCCCTGCCTCTAAAGCAGGCAGGAGAAGGTGTTCTGACTGTATTGATTGAGAACCTCATCTGGTGCGCCAGAACTAGGCGTTTTTCTTTAGGGCCCAATACAGACTTCAAAGAGCAACCCAGGAAACACTGCTATTTTAAGGTTCCTAACTATTAGGAGGAAAGTGACTTGCAACAAACAGCGCCAGAAAACAGGGCAGGTCAGAGATGAGGAAACACTCCAAATCTCAGACACAAAGATCCTCACCTCCAAGTAACACAGGGGGAAGGGAAATAGAGAAGTTTAAAGCCCAGTCTCCAGGTCCCTTGGAAATGGTAACCAAAGAAGATCTATTAAAATGGAAATCAGAACTGATCTCTGAGATGAAAGCAGAGATATTGGACACTGTCAACATGATGATTAATAAAGCTAAAGAGGAAATCATGGAGTTGATAGAATCCAAGATAGCAAAAGCACTGGAACCTTTTCAACACATACAAGCAGAAGCTCAGGAAATTAAGAAAGAAAATGAAAGCTTGCGCAATAGAATGAATTTGGCAGAAGACCGAATTTCAGACCTAGAAGACAGGATCTCAACCAATGAACTGGAAAGGCATAATCTATGGAAAAAAGCAAGCAATAATGAAAAGTCAATCCAACAGCTCCTAGATGCTTCCAAGAAGAATAACATAAGATTGATTGGAGTCACTGAGGAAGCAGGAGACAATGCTAAAGACATCCAAAAGCTATTCACACAGATAATGGCAGACAACTTCACAGAAAAAGATAAAGAATTGGACATACAAATATATGAAGTATACAGAATGCCACATGCCCGTGACATGAAAAAATCTACTCTTAGCCATATCATCTTAAAAGTCCCAGATATTCAAAAAAAGAATGAAATACTGAAAGCAGCCAGAGAAAAGAAAACTGTTACATTCCAAGGGAAGCCCGTCAGGATCACAGCAGACTTCTCAACTCAAACACTCAATGCAAGAAGAGCCTGGAGTGAAGTCTTCAAAGCCCTAAAGGAAAACAACTTCCAACCCAGACTCATGTATCCTGCCAAACTATCCTTCAAAATTGATGGGGAAGTAAGATACTTTCAAGACAAAGAACACCTGAAAAACTTCACAAACACGAAACCTGTGCTCCAAAACATTTTAAAGAATATCTTGGAGAAAAATAAGGAAAGTTACAAATCCATGAGGCCTAACCGAGTCAACCCATGGGACCAAACAAGAAACTGATGGGGAAAGGGCAGAAGTACAATAACACAGCCAAGAACAGGAAAACATGACAGCACTCAATTTACCTATATCAGTCATAATGATTAATGTCAATGGACTCAACGCGCCAATTAAGAGATACAGACTGGCAGAGTGGATCAAAAAACAAGATCCTATAATCTGCTGCATACAAGAAACACACCTAATTCAGAAAAAAACCCATGCACTAAAAGTAAAGGGATGGAAAACAATACTCCATGCGACTGCAAACAGCAAGAAAGCAGGAGAGGTGATTTTATTTGCAGACAAAATAGACTTCAAGCCAAAGCTGATAAAGAGAGATAAAGATGGACACTATCTTTTAGTTCAGGGAAAAATCCAAGAGACAGAAATCACAGTCTTAAATATCTATGCTCCAAATTCTAATGCACCCAACTAAATAAAACAAATATTAACGGAGTTGAAAAACCAGATAAACTCCAACACAATAATAGTAGGGGACCTCAATACCCCACTGTCACAAAGAGACAGATCGACTGGACAAAAAGTCACTAAGGAAATCCTTGAGCTCAACCAGACTCATCAGCAAATGGACTTAATAGATGCCTATAGAGTATTTCACCCAAAAAGTCAGAATATACATTCTTCTCAGCTGCTCATGGATCATTCATCAAAATAGACCATGTGCTCATTCATAGAACAGGTTAAAGCAAATATAAAGGGATTGAACGTATACCTTGTATAGTGTCAGACCATAGTGCCCTGAAATTGGAGCTGAATAACAAAGGAAAGCCCAGGATCTTCACAAATACATGGAAACTGAACAACATTCTGTTGACCAAGCAATGGGTCACAGAAGAAATTAGAGAAGAAATTGAGCAGTTGTTACAACTAAACAATAACCCCAGTACAACATAAAGAAATTTATGGGACACAATGAAAGCAGTTCTACGAGGAAAATTCATAGCAGTGAAAGCCTACATACAGAAAATGGAGCAAGCACAAATAAACAACTTAATGTTGCACCGCAAGCAACTAGAAAGAGAGGAGCAAAACAAACCCAAAGCTCACACTAGGCAAGAAATTATAAGGATCAGGGCAGAAATTAATGCAATAGAAACCAAGAGAACGGTTCCAAAAATCAATGAATCCAAAAGTTGGTTCTTTGAGAGGATAAACAAAATTGATAGACTCTTAGCCAACCTCATTAAAGAAAGAAAGGAAAAGGTTCACATCCATGCTATTAGGAATGAGAACGGAGAAATTACTACCAACTCAGAGGAAGTCCAGAGGATAATAAACACCTACTTTGAAAATTTATACTTTAATAAAATGGAAAATGTAGAAGAAATGGATAGATTTCTAGACACATATGAACTCACAAAGCTGAATAAAGAAGATATAGAAATGTTAAATGCCCCAATAACAATGTGTGAAATTAAAAATGTAATTCAAAACTTG
>PVIR01015023.1:0-39231 GCA_004026965.1 Petromus typicus | reverse complement strand
GCTTTTTCTGCATCAATTGAGATGACCATATGATTTTTGTCCTTAAGCCTGTTAATATAGTGTATAACATTGATTGATTTGCGTATGTTGAACCATCCTTGCATCCCTGGGATGAATCCAGCTTGGTCAGGGTGTATAATCTTTTTGATAATTCTCTGTATTCTGTTTGCCAGGATCTTATTGAGGATTTTTGCATCAATATTCATTAGAGATATTGGCCTGTAGTTCTCTTTTTTGGTTGGGTCTTTCTCTGCTTTTGGAATCAGGGTAATGGTTGCTTCGAGGAATGAGTTTGGGAGTACTGCTTCCCTTTCGATTTCATTGAAGAGTTTCAGAAGTAGAGGCACTAACTCTTCTTTAAAAGTTTTATAGAATTCAGCAGTAAAACCATCAGGTCCAGGGCTTTTCTTTGTTGGCAAGTTTTTAATTACATTTTCAATTTCACAGATTGTTATTGGGGCATTTAACATTTCTTTATCTTCTTTATTCAGCTTTGGGAGTTCATATGTGTCTAGAAATCTACCCATTTCTTCTACATTTTCCATTTTATTGAAGTATAAATTTTCAAAATAGGTGTTTATTATCCTCTATACTTTCTCTGGTTGGTAGCAATTTCTCTGTTTTCATTCCTAATAGCATAGATATGAGCCTTTTCCTTTCTTTGTTTAATGAGGTTGGCTAAGGGTCTATCAATTTTGTTTATCCTCTCAAAGAACCAACTTTTTCGATTCATTGATTTTTTGAACCGTTCTCTTGGTTTCTATTGCATTAATTTCTGCCCTGATCCTTATAATTTCTTGCCTAGTGTGAGCTTTGGGTTTGTTTTGCTCCTCTCTTTCTAGTCATTTGAGGTTCAGCATTAGGTTGTTTATTTGAGCTTGCTCCGTTTTCTGGATGTAGGCTTTCACTGCTATGAATTTTCCTCATAGAACTGCTTTCATTGTGTCCCATAAATTTCTATATGTTGTACTGGGGTTATCGTTTAATTGTAAGAACTGCTCAATTTCTTCTGTGACCCATTGGTTGGTCAGCAGAGTGTTGTTCAGTTTCCATGTGTTTGTGAAGATCCTGGGCTTTCCTTTGCTATTCAGCTGCAATTTCAGGGCACTATGGTCCGACAGTATACAAGGGATAACTTCAATCCCTTTATATTTGCTTAAACCTCTTCTATGAACGAGCACATGGTCTATTTTGGAGAATGATCTATGAGCAGCTGAGAAGGATGTAAATTCTGACTTTGTGGGGTGAAATACTCTGTAGGAATCTATTAAGTCCATTTGCTCAAGAGTCTGGTTGAGCTCAAGGATTTCCTTAGTGACTTTTTGTCCAGTCAATCTGTCTCTTTGTGACAGTGGTGTATTGAGGTCCCCTACTATTATTGTATTGGAGTTTATCTGGTTTTTCAAGTCCATTAATATTTGTTTTATATAGTTGGGTGCATTAGAATTTGGAGCATAGATATTTAAGATTGTGATTTCTGTCTCTTGGATTTTTCCCTGAACTGAAAGATAGTGTCCATCTTTATCTCTCTTTATCAGCTTTGGCTTGAAGTCTATTTTGTCTGCAAATAAAATCGCCACTCCTGCTTTCTTGCTGTTTCCTGTCACATTGTTTTCCACCCCTTTACTTTTAGTCCATGGGTTTCTTTCTTAATTAGGTGTGTTTCTTGTATACAGCAGATTGTAGGATCTTGCTTTTTGATCCACTCTGCCAGTCTGTATCTCTTAATTGGCGCATTGAGTCCATTGACATTAATCGTTATGACTGATATAGCTAAATTTAGTGCTGCCATGTTTTCCTGTTCTTGGCTGTGTTATTCTACTTTTGCCCTTTCCCCATCAGTTTCTTGTTTGGTCCCATGAGTTGACTCGGTTAGGTCTCATGGATTTGTAACTTTCCTTATTTTTCTCCAAGATATTCTTTAAAATGTTTTGGAGCACAGGTTTCGTATTTGTGAAGTTTTTCAGGTGTTCTTTGTCATGAAAGTATTTTATTTCCCCATCAATTTTGAAGGATAGTTTTGCAGGATACATTAGTCTGGGTTGGAAGTTGTTTTCCTTTAGGGCTTGGAAGACTTCACTACAGGCTCTTCTTGCATTGAGTGTTTGAGTTGAGAAGGCTGCTGTGATCCTGACAGGCTTCCCTTGGAATGTAACTGTTTTCTTTTCTCTGGCTGCTTTCAGTATTTCCTTCTTTTTTTGGATATCTGGGACTTTTATGATTATATGCCTAGGTGTAGGTTTTTTCATGTCACGGGCATGTGGCATTTTGTATGCTTCATATATTTGTATGTCCAATTCTTTACCTTTTTCTGTGAAGTTTTCTGCCATTATCTCTGTGAAGAGCTTTTTGATGTCTTTAGCATTGTCTCCTGCTTCCTCAGTGACTCCAATCAATCTTATGTTATTTTTCTTTGAATCATCTAGGAGCTGTTGGATTGACTTTTCATTATTGCTTGCTTTTTTCCATAGATTATGCCTTTCCAGTTCATTGGTTGAGATCCTGTCTTCTAGGTCTGCAATTTGGTCTAGTGCCAAATTCATTCTATTGCTCAAACTTTCATTTTCTTTCTTAATTTCCTGGCCTTCTGCTTGTAGGTGTTTAAAAGGTTCCATTGCTTTTGCTATCTTGGATTCTATCAACTCCATGATTTCCTCTTTAGCTTTATTAATCATCGTGTTGACAGTGTCCAATATCTCTACTTTCATCTCAGAGACCAGTTCTGATTTCCATTTTACTAGATCTGCTTTGGTTACCATTTCCTAGGACCCTGGAGACTGGGCTTCAAACTTCTCTATCTCCCTTCCCCCTGTGTTACCTGGAGGTGAGGATCTTTGTATCTGAGACTTTGAGTGTTTCCTCATCTCTGACCTGCCCTGTTTTCTGGCGCTGTTTGTTGCAAGTCACTTTCCTCCTAATAGTTAGGAACCTTAAAATCGCAGTGTTTCCTGGGTTGTTCTTTACAGTTGGTAATGGGACCTAAAGAAAAACCCCTAGTTCTGGCACACTATATGAGGAACTCAATCAATGCAGTCAGAACACTTTCTCCCGTCTGCTTTAGAGGCAGGAAGGCTCTGTCTCCTGCACTGCTACAATGGCGCTGCCTGAGGTTGAAATGGGCCCACCTGCTCAGCAATACAGAGTCTCTGGGCTCACTTGTGCAGTCGGCCCGGAGGCCAGTAGGCTGTAGGCCCTGTGCAGCTGCAATGGTAGGGGCTGATGTTCCAACAGGCTCACCTACTCACCAATACAAGGTGACTGGATGTGCTTCTGCAGTTGCCATGGAGAAAGTCAGACTCTGACCTGCTAACCTCAGTCCCTGGGCACTCTTCTGGCATGGGCCTGGAGGCCAGTAAGCTCCAACCCTGACTCAGATTCGGTGATGCAGATTCGTAAATGTCACCTCTGTTTTAGGAAGAGTAAGAGGTATTATGACAGGGAGAGAAACAGATCTCTCAAAGGCAGTAGAAGCTAATGTGTTGGGTTTTTAATTTGTGTTTTGTCAGTTATGTTGTTTTTAACCTGGGTCTTACTGTGTTGCCCAAGCTCGACCTGATCTGCTGGGCTCTAGTGATCCTCCTGCCTAAGCCTCCTGAGTAACTGAGACAACAGGCACATACTATTTTGCCAAGCTTGTTCTTATTCTTTGTTTACTTTTTAATCACAAACATATCCTGAATTCATGAGATAAGGAGTGTTGAAAGTTTTGGGGGGTTAGATTACTCAGTTCTTTAAATACTGCTTTTCTAAATTCAGAAATTAATAATCACTATTTGAGGAAGGAGCTTAAGTCTACAGAAAGACCATACACAAACATACCTTCATATATTGTAATATCTGTTGGATATTAATTTTGAGCTAGTGGATATTTTAAATATCAAATAGTTCTTCCAGATGTCCCAACTGGTGTTAGGATAAAGTTAAAAGACATGGTAGTTGCCTTGTAGTGATTCAGAAGAGAGAACCCAGGTAAGGAAGGATTTAGTGAAGCTGCAGAGTGTTTAAGAAGCATGCAGGAGCACATCTGCTGGGAGTAGAGTGAGGGCCCAGAGCAGCCCCACCTGCTCACCCTCCGGGGGATTTGTGGTGCGCATCACTCATTGGACTGTCCAGGCTCTTACGGTCTGTTACCAGAATGGGGAGAGTTCCTCCTCTGCCTCCCCATGGCTTCTGCAAGAATTAAATGAGAGCCTTGGAACTGTACCAGGTAAAGAGAAAAAGCACCACTGCACTGTTGAGCAGGTTTGGGGAGGTGGCACTCACTTCTCTGCTTGTGGCAGGAGTGTTCTTACAGCCAGTTGGGCGTTAAGGTGGGCCTTTAAGGATAGTGAGGTTCTGGTAAGCAAAACAGTGCAAGTGTGGGAAGCAAAGCCTCCAAAGCAGAAGTAGCAAAGGCAGCATAGGCAAGAAAGTATATAGAATTAGTCTTCCAGTGTAATATCTGACATCATAAATACTACTTCTGGGTGGAAGCACTGGATGGTACGTATTTGGTACAGAAAGTGCTAACAATAAAAATAATTATAACACTTTTTCTACAATATTAGAGGTAAGTATTGAAATGTGACACATCAGAAATTCATCATGTTATTGCCTTGTGCTTGGTCTGTACATGGAGATCTTATTGTGCCCCTAGTTTCAATTCTAACTTTTAATAGGCAGCCTTCTTCCTTAGCCGATACTCACCAATCATTTAAAACACTCGTGCCTGCCCTTTGATTACATTTCCCATTGACATATTGTGTCCTGAACTAGATTATAAATTCATGGAATTTGGGGCCACTTTCCTATCCTGTCCCCTCAGAACCTGATAGGAAGCTTCTCCAGCTTAACATGATGTGGACAGCCTTTTTCTTTCTTCGTGTTTGACAGGTCACTAATTCTGATAGTCAAATCTGTTAGCCATTCTGTTGGTAGATTTCAGAGTATCATCCACCAAGTGATGTACTTGCACTGGAATGGAGAAAAGGCCAGTGTGTTTTCAACATCTCTGAAATACCCTTGATTCTGTAACATGTAGCCATGCCATTAATCTGAATGGAAAAAAAAAATCCATGATCTTCCTCTGTTTTATGTTTGGTTTGACATGGTTGAGCAAAATTGGATTCTGGATCCAAAAGCACACTTTTCTGATTTTTCTCCAAGCATTTTGGCCCTTCTTCCCAGGGTCCTCCCTCAGCTCCCAGGGTCTTCCCCCAGCTCCTTGAATTACTGGTGCTCCTTGAAGATCTTAGATCTGCTTTCTTTTCTGTTCCTGAGCACTGTTATTTAATTTGTACATCTAAAAGTTCAGTATCTTTATCTCTAGCCCAAACTTTCCCTTGAGTTTGAGTGGACATTTATTTCTTCAAAACGAGCATTCCAAACTAAACTTGTGTCTCACAAGCGTTTGTCTTCCTGTCTGGGTCCCCAGCCTCACCAGAGGATCTTCTGAGCCACTCAGTTACCAAAGCCATGGACCCAGGAGTCCATGTCCACCCCGTCCTCTTTTTCCCACACAACATGGAATCTGAATTTACCTCCTGTTTATCCACTGAATCCAGCTACTGGTCTCTGGTTCTGCCACCATGACTGGGCTGGTTTAAATCTTGCCTGCATTTCAGTACTCTCTTCACTGATTTCCTCTGTCTGGTTTTTACCAGTTTTAACTAGAGTTTTCTTTCATAATACAAATCTAATGATGGTGGATCAATCTTTGATAACATTCAAACTAGGTCCCTTTTCTCCAAGTACTTAGCCGTCACAAGTGTGGTTTTTTGTTTTGTTTTTAAATTTCTCCATAAGCTCTGAAACCCAGATCCAGAAGTTCTTTCTATGGTCAAGGCTAACTCTTTTCCAGGCTTGGAAAATTCCTCACACCTGGCTCTTGACTTTACCCTCTGGTTCACCTCTCTTTGCTGGCCTCCCAGAGCTCCAGCCAGAATGTCTGCTCAGGCTGTTGGATTCATCTGTATCACTTCCAAAGCCAGCACAGAGAACTGGGACTGTCTCCTGCTCCCACGCCCACCCCCACCTCAGTCTTTGCTCACTATTCAAAAGTTAGGTTTCACTCACCTGGACTGAGAAGGGGCTTTTAAAAGCATGAGACTCCTTAGACTTTTTGCTTACAGCTCCGAGTTGGGGATTATTTTTTGTCACAGCCAAGGTTCCTTGGGATGCAAACTCTGAGATGAAGATATGTGCAGGGGAGGCCCGTGGGATGACTCCCCATGGGAAAACAGGAAGAAAAGAATCAAGACTGGTCAAAGGGAAGTTGGCCTGTGTCAGTACCTTTGCCAGAGGATCCCAGGAAAGCACCTCATGTCCAGCACTCCAGTGAGGAAGAATTCATGCCCTGCAGAACCAGGGGCCCCTCAGTAAGAGTTAGAAAGAACCTGCTAAAGAAGATGTTGGTGCCTGCTGTGTGAAGTGGAAGAAGATCTAAGCTTCGCTCCAGAATAGATGCTGCCACAAAATGGAAGTACTTTTAGAATTAAGTATCTCCATAAATCTTATTCATAAGAAGAGGAGAATGGATGTTTTTAGAGTAGCACCAGGTCCTTGTCTGGGGCTGTGTTTATTTAAAAGTATGAAGAAGACCTGCCAGTAGTCAGCTGAGCCCTCTGAGCAGAATCTCATAGCTGCGGTGTTAGTATATCCTTCTAGGGGAGCATTCTCATCGTACTCTTAAAGCTGTGTCATTATCAGTAACTTAACTAATATTTTAAAAATGACTGAGACAGAACATATTTATATATTTGGAAAATAATTTCAGTGGAATTGAAATTTTGACAGTATTAATCTTTAGGTGATAATTTCATCCTGAATTGTCTCCTGCTTTTCCTTTAAACTTGTTGGTTTCTTGTGACACTTAACCATGAAGTTCCACAAGGCCACATGGGCTCCAAAATACATACACATGTTCATTTGTACAAACAGTGTAGAGGAAGTACAA
This sequence comes from Petromus typicus, assembly GCA_004026965.1. Lineage (NCBI taxonomy): Eukaryota > Metazoa > Chordata > Mammalia > Rodentia > Petromuridae > Petromus > Petromus typicus. Next base: position 32,297 of record PVIR01015023.1, on the reverse strand, counting down.
GACAACGTGAGTGAAGAACTGAAGAACTTTTCATAGGTGTCAAAGAGATCAACTGTCAGGACATATGGTCTGTTTGTTGTGATTTACTGATATTAACATTTTTTATTCATATGTGTTAACTATAAAAAATCTGAGAACTACATGGCAGGAAAAAAAGCAGCAAATAAGAATTTCTGTTGGCCAATTATATTTATATATAAAATATATAATATATATAATACTATATATATAATTAACTAAATATATGTTAACTAAATTGAGGCCATATCATCCACACCATTTTGAAATCTACCCTTTTCCTGCAATTATACTGAATGCATCTCATGAGCTTAATTATTCTCCTGCCACAGTGCTCTAAGTCTGTGTAGTGGTGTCTTCTTTCAATCATTTTTTTTTGTGTCTCACTGTTGGATATTTCTCTAAACATCTATAACACTGAGCTTTTTGAATGCAACAAACATGCTGAATTAATTCTGAATAAATTCTGGAATTAGAATTGTTAAGTCAAAAATCATACATACATTTAAGACTTTGAAAGTATATGGTCAAATTATCCTTCATAACTCATTGTATCCAGTCATACCCTTGCTAACAGTTAACATTTCTAATACATCAAAAGGTCATTTTCACTTTGGTACTTTCCCAGCTCTTCATCTATTTGCATTCAAGGTGAGTTCCATGACGTAATCTGTGAAGTTATTCAGCCTCATTGATTGAGTCTTCACTAGGTAAGATATCATATTTCCTAATTAAATTTTAATAAAACAGTATTATGATAAAATATTTCTTGTCTGTTGCAACTCTAAGAATATGATGGGAAACTAGATTAATAATTTATGATTAGAAATACTTTGATCGAAGGTAACTTTTACTTATATACCTTTTTTTAGCCTGGACAGCCAGAAACACCATATTCAAATTCAAAATTATTTCCCCTTTCTTTCTTTCAAGTGCTCAAGCACAATACAAGTCTGATTTAGTCTCCAGTCTGGCCAGGGAACACTTACAATACAACCCAGACGTTTTCATCCTATTTGTATGGGTTGAATGGAAGGCACTTCTAATTCCCATGAAGATGCAGCTTCTCATCTAAGATGTTTTCCATTGCAGCCTAGAGCGAAAGCTGCTCAAAAACTACTTGACAATATTCTTCTTTGTGGGTAACGTTAGATTCCCAGGATGCAACAGGTTTTCAGATTTATTTTTCTCCCATAATGAAGAAACTCAAGGATCCTTAAACCTGGGAGAGCTTTTTATTTGACATTTTTCTTTCAAGGTAACAGTTGTGCTGCAATTTGTTTAGTGCACACCAGCTTATTAGTGGTAGCTCTTTGTGAAAATGTGGTTATCAAAAGAAGGATGATATATAGTGAAGAGCAGCTGCTCCAACTCACAGAGTATTCATAAATAGCTTTCTCCCTCCGGTAAGACCTACTCTCTTGTTATAACAGTCAGCAGAAAATTAAAACCCTGTAGGATGATAAATAGTTTAAAAAATATTTCTCCCCAGTGTTTTGAATGTTGTCTTGTAATGCAGTGCACTTTCAATGAACCAGAAATTGTCTGTAATAAAAGAATATTAGAGGGAAAATGTTTAGATTTCCATTGAATGTTAGAACTCAGAAGGAATGTTCTGGTTTCACTGATACCTAAGTAGATGTGATAAACTGCAATAAAAAGAGAGTTTGGGGGCCTTTTGCCCCCAATAAATAGAACTGTTACAGTGTTAACACATAGAAGCTGGAGACCTTTTTTGTTTTTTACCTAATCTGAAATAATAGTCAAATGAATTTCTTGGCATTAAGCAAATGATTGCTTTTTAAAAATCTTGTAATTATCTCATTGTCTAAGTTACTAAAAAGATCACTTCATTCAGCTGCCTTTTGACATGAAAGCATTTTTTCTGTATATACAGGGAACAAATATTATTGTTCTTGGGACTGCTGTGTTTATCCAGCATTGACTATTCCCCCAGAGCAGTCTGCCTCCAGCTCCTTTCCCTTACAAAAAGAATTTAGGCATCATAGAAATAATTTCAGAATTTTCCCAAGACCTTTTGGGACTAAGGTAAATTGGAAATGATTCTACTAGGAGAGTGAGTTCATTGTCAGTTCTAAATTGTATCTTTCTGCTTGAAACAACAAGTTTCTGCCAAAGGTTAATTGAATGTCAGTGTTCCCTGTCAGTGGCTCTTTTCAAACTACTAGCAATCGTCAATGTCTACAAAAGAGGGCCTCAGTTGTGAAGGCTTCAATAGGTCAAGAAAATGCAACTTTGCCCTTACTTTAGCTGTCTGGTTTCTCCAAAATCCTTGAAATATTTTCTAATTGTTAGTGTATACACAAAACAAAGAATGTGAATTTGTTTTCCGCAGCCTGAACCTCCCTGAAACAGATGGGGCTCATGCTTATCTGGAAGCTGAGTGTTCTGGGGACTCGCACCTTAACATTGCAAGGAAAACTTTCTCTTGAATCTCTAAATTTTCTCATCTGGCACAATAAATTAGAAAAGCCTGCTGTTGCCTTTGGAAGGCTTCTAGGGTGTACCCATATTACATTAATATCCAGAAATCATCTCTTCTGTGGTGTAGCAGAAGGTACATGATGAGTCCCAGATATTTCTGCATGTCTGTCATGCCCAGACAGTAGATTACATCAGGGAAGCCAGCAAGAAAGAACTGAGCACTCTTTATCTCTCTTCTCATACCCTTTTCCTCTTCCTCCTCCTGTTCCTCTTCCTCTCCTCTTTTCTTTTTCTGTCTCCCTCTTCCTCCCCCCACCAAAGGATTTGGAGAGTTTGAAAGTTGATTGGTAATCTTTTATGGAATAACTCATTCCACTTTCAGTAACTACAAATGGCTCTGAGGAATGAAAGACTTTCATTGGTTGGGAATATTCCAGATGTCATAGATTTCAGCATCACACTGGAACACATTGAGGACAACAGCATGAGCAGCATTTGGGACATTAGTCCATGGGCCTCTTCTGACTTTCCCCACAGCTGAACCTCTTGTCATTCTATGTCAGAGACAAGGTTGATTGCTGTCTACCACCTTTACCTGCCTTTGCTTTAAAAAATAGTAAGAAAGTGAACAGAGCTTCCTGGAAATGTCTGGAGTCTCCAGGTATATTAGGGGGGAAAAAAACTGTAATAATAATTAAATTTTTTGTTTTGCCAGTCTTATGCTAGGTCCTTTTTGTAGATTAATGACTTGATGAATTTATCATTTGATTTTATGGACAACAGGTCTAGTTGGTAACAGTATATGGTTCTTAAAGTACAAGCAAAGGAGAGTGTGACTCCAGGCTACAGGTCCAAGTCTAATTCTTGAATATATATGTATAGGTAACTTGGTGGTAAGGACTTCCGCCATGGCTAATTGGCTATCAGCGTGATGTCACCGAACACTAGGAAGATCTCAACACTAGGAAGACCTGTGCATGATCCACCTTTGGACCTGTAGGTGCTGGGTGAAATCCAGCACTTGGTTCTCAGGTAGACTAGTTTCTACAACTCATCTCAAACCCAGGACAAAGGACCTGAACTGGAGAGAGAAAGAAGCTATAGAACCTGTGGCTATGGAGGACAGGAAATACTTTTCTAGCTGTGAGGCTGTCTCTTCATACCTGAGACATGCTCAAATTTATCTTTCTCAAATTAAAAAATTTCTCAAGTGACAGTGGAGAAGTGAGAGGCCAGCAAGTGCCACGCTGAAGCTCTTCTTAGATGGCAGATCTCTAGGACACTTGCCTTGGCATCTTACATCCTGTTCATCACTTGCCATCCTAAGGTAGGAATATTGGATATTATTCGTCTTCTACATTTGAGTGCAACTTATTGAGGAAGTGGGGATCTAGGGGAGAAGGGAAATGCTCACTATCTCCCATACACCTTTCTTTTTTTTTTTTAATTTTATCTTTATTGGTACATTAAATATACACATCATGATTGCACTCCATAATGGGGATTTGTACCAGTATAAGACACAACTTAATTCTCATTTTTTCCCATAGCCCTACCCACCCTACCACCACCCCCATATACCTTTCTTGCAGCCAGCCACCCCATGCTCATAATTTGGTTGACTATGATACACGGGAGCAGAAAAGAAATGGACATTTTTGACTCCCTTTGTGGCCCACGAAAGACAACAATCTTCCAGAGCTTGGAAAGCACTTAGCGTAGACCTCTTAGTGTAGCATGAGTTCAATGCTCAGTTGGAGAGACAGCTGTCTTCCACAACTCCCCACTTTCAGTCATTTTGATCATACTACAAGACAGCATAAAGTGGCGCCCCTACATATTTGGCATCGTGAATTGAAGAGGTACCCTAAGTGACATCCATAAGCCTTTTTGTTTTGTTTTAGTTTTTTTCGAGACTATGTCTCATTAAGTAGCTCAGTTGCCTGGGGTGGGCTTGAATTTGCAACCTTCCGGCACAGCTTCCCGAGGTCCTGGGCTGATAGGTGTATCAACACACCCAGCATGCCTTCCCTTTTTTAAATAAAGAAAAAAAGGGACTTGCAGGCTAATTGTGTTGCTCAGGACCTATGACTCATAAGCAGCAGTGTCAGGAATCAAATAACAGCTAGTCTCATCTTAAAACCTGACACTGCACTGAGTCCTGTACTTTTGGATCGGCAGAAAGCCTCTGTTCTGACTGAATGGCTGAATTAGTCATAAAGATTTTGATTCCACTGTCTTTGGTAAGTAGCATACTTATTCATACTTACTCATGGAGTATGCCCACAGCCCAACCACAGTGTTGCATACAAAGTGCACTCCTTAGGAAAAAGAGAATCCACAAATCATGCTGAACATGCTTCTATAATGACAAGACATAAAGAAGTTCCTTTTCAAAAAATTTTATCCCTGATCCCTGTATAAAAAACCAATATATATTATATAATTTTTTAAAAAATATGACATAATCGGGGCCGGGGAGTTAGCTCAGTGGTTCCGGCGCCTGTCTTGCAAGTGCAAGGGCCCAGGTTCGATTCCCCGGTAACCACATAACAATACTGGGTGTGGAGACTCACGCCCAGCAGCAACCAGTACCACATACCACAGTGCCGGGCGTGGTGGCTCACGCCTGTAATCCCAGCACTCGGGAGGCAGAGGCAGGAGGATTGCTGTGTTGTGAGTTTGAGGCTGAGCTCAGGGCCAGCCTGAACTACAAAGCGAGACCCTGTCTCAAAAAACCTAAAAAAAAAAAAAAAAAAAATGACATAATCTCTAACTATACGGTCAACTATTAGCCACTCCAAGGATCCATGCAGGATCTTACTTCCAACTTTCTCTCTTCTTATAAACAGAATATTGCCCAGTGGGAGGATATCTTTTCCCCAATGTTAAGGACTCCTCTTAAAGTGGGGGTATAATGATTACAACAGTTCATTAAGAACTGATTCTAGCATATGGTATAGTCATCTGTAATCTGACTTTGACTGCTTTCCTTCTTTGTCACCTGCTCCTCAGGAACTGGCTGGGAAGTCACTGGTGTAGACTGAGGCCATGTTCCCAGTGCAGCTAGGTTGAGCCTCTGGGCTTGCGCTCATCCTGCCATGTGACTTCTTTATACCCTCAGGGATTGTTAGACCTTAACTTGTATGTATCATCTTTCTTGAGCACTTCTTAAAATTCCCAACTTTATGGCCAAGTAAATCTAATAATATGAATGACATGAATGGCAAGTATTGGGATTCTGGGTACATGATGTCTCATGCTCAGTGGTCTCCACCAAGATTCAATGGCAAGCCAGGACCCATTACCCCCTAAAAGGAAGTATTGTTTGTTGAAGGCATGGTTTTTCTCATAAATTTTAAAGTATTTAATCTTTTTCTTAACAAAATTTGTATTGTGGTAAAGTATGTATTGAAAAATTTATTCTTTTTTTTTTTTTCTTTTGAAACAGGTTCTCGCTTTGTAGTTCAGGCTGGCCCTGAGCTCAGCCTCAAACTCACATCACAGCAATCCTCCTGCCTCTGCCCCCCAAGTGCTGGGATTACAGGCGTGAGCCACCATACCTGGCACTGTGGTATGTGGTACTGGTTGCTGCTGGCTGTGTCTCCACACCCAGTATTGTATGTGGTTACCGGGGGATCGAACCTGCACCCTTGCACTTGCAAGACAGGCACCAGAACCACTGAGCTGAATGAATTGAAACATTTTAATGTGTATAGCAAAGTAGTGTTAATATATCTAGATCACTATGCAACCATTTGCATCATCTATCTCCAGAATTCTTTAGCCTGCAAAGTGGAAGCTCCTTACTCACTGAACAGCAGTTACCCATTCTTCTCTTTCCCGGCAGATACTATCCTGCTTTCTGTCTCTCGGAGCTACCTTAGGGATGGACTCTTAGTATTTACTTTCTTACAATTTTTTACTTAATGTCATCAAGGATCATCCATATGGAGCGTGGGCTAGAGCTGCTTCCTTGCTTTTGAAGGTGGTAGAACACTCACCACTTGTTGATGGAGACTTGGGTTTAGCTATTGTGAATAAATATGCTATCAACATAGGTGTACAAGTACATCTTTGAGACCTTGCTTTCACTTCTTTTAAGAATATACCCAGAAGTGAAATTGCTAGATCATGTACAGTTCTATTTTTAATTCTTTGAAGAGCAGCCATTCTGGTTTCCACGATGTATGGAATGTATGACTATGTAAGTATGACTATGAATGTATGACTATGCCGTCATACATTCCCACCAATCGTGTAGAGGTTCCAGATTCTCCCCAAGTTTGTGAACATTTTATTTTCTTTTGTTTGTTTGTTGTTTGTTGTTTGTTTGCTTTGAAACAGGGTCTCGTTTTGTAGTTCAGGCTGGTCCTGAGCTCACTATGTATCCCAGATGAGCCTGAAACTCACAGCAATCCTCCTGCCTCTGCCTCCCTAGAGCTAGGATTACAGGCATTAACCACCACACTCGGCATTGTTGTATGTGGTCACCAGGAGGTGAACCCAGGCCCTTGCACTTGCAAGGCAGGCGCTGGAACCACTGAGCTAAATACCTGGCCCTAACATTTTATTTTCTTTTATGATAGTGGCCATCACAATTGGGCTATGAGGTTTCTCAATGTACTTTTGATTTGAATGTCCCTAATTTTTAATGACTTTAGGCATCTTTTCCTTATTGGCCATTTATACACCCCTTTTAAGGATAAATGTATTTAAGTATTTTGATTATTTTTCAATCAGGGCTTTTGTTGCTGAAGGCCTTTCAGCAAGTGTTGGAACTTCCTTCCTTTGAAAGCTAAATTAATGTCCATTCACCTGATGGACACACACAGATTCTGCATTTTAGCTAGTGCAGATAAAGCAAACAACAAAGCACTTGCCTTTTTTGCAACCCTGACTGCAGCAAGTGCTTTCCATGCCTCTTTCCTCACCGAGGGCCAGCAGTTTTTCATAGAACCAGAAAATTTGCCTTTTTACACACTTACCTTTAAATTGTTCTGTATTCTTCCATTTATTTTTCCAAATTGTTAAAGTTTAGTATTCATTATCTTCTGATTTCCCCAAAACAAAATAAGGGATTTAACCTCCCATATGTTTCCCTTTCTACCATTCTCTTCACCAGCTGTCCAGACTTCACTAATAAAGTTCCATTTTATTTCTTATATTGTTTTGGATTATGTGTCTCTTCAGCCTATGAAAATCTAGATTTGATTTGCATTTATTTATTTATTTAGAATATATATTGTTTTTAGCTTTACGACTATAATACTCGGCTTTAATACAATGGCCAGTTCTTTTATTCAGCACTCATCACTAACAGATCTGGAATTATTATTGCCATAGAATGTATCTTTAGATATATTTTGAGAAGGATACAAAGATGATGTATTTTCTGAATCCTTGAATGTATAAGACAATATTTGTGATGGCTTCCCCAGTGAAAGATGTAAAAACTGTTGACTAGATGTAAAAACTGTCACATTGGTTCCTGTACCACACTTTGTCAATTTTCAGCTGGATTATGCTTCTCATGTAATAGATTCATGAAGAGGGGCAGGTGTGCTCTGGCATGAGTACACACCTTCCTGTTACTGCACACCCGGAAGACACCTTGTCTACAGGTGATACTCTAGGCTCAACTCTCTTTTTTAAGTTTCCTGAAAATCTTGCTCTATTGTTGTCTTGCAATTCTATGCTGTATTTTGCAAGTTTAATGTCAGTTTAATTCTTTTGCATTTGAAAGTATTTCACCTTTTTGTGGCTCAAAGGCCCTGTGAACATGTTTGTTTTCTTTACATTCTGATAATTTTAATAGACCGTGTTTTCCATAGTACTCATTGATTATTCTTTTATACTGAGGCATTGCGTTTTCTTGGATTATCATTCTGAGTATTTATTCTACTTCATTGTTTTCTTCTTTGTTTTAGGAATACCATGTATATATGTAACTGATTCAGCTGTCTCCCATTTCAGTCCTGTTTCTCAGACTACTTTGGGTTTTTTTTGCATACTTTATTATCTTGATTTTTAAATTACTTTTACTCAAAGTGTGTTTATTTTCATTGTTCCCACTTGCGTACGGTCATTCCTGGATATTTTGATGTTCAGTTTTTATGTCTGATGCATTCTTTTCCTATTGCATTTTTCTCTGTTCAATCAATTTTCATTTTATTTTCTCCAGGATGTTTATTTTGGTCATTTCTTTCTGCTGGTTTTTACATTTTTAAATGAAGTTAATTTTAATATCCCGAATGACTGTTGGAAGATGGTTAGTTCAACTTAAAGTGTTACTTTATAGTTAACGTCATATCTGGAGTTTTAGATAATATATTTTTTTAACAAAAAGAATAAACTTGTTCTGTCTTATCTAGCACTATCACATGAATGTGACTCGATTTTTCCTGTTTTTCTTTATTTCATAGGTAAAGTTCCTCAGTCAGCAGTTCCTTCCTGTCTATTTGTACAGCTCCTTCTATGAGGTTTGTGACGGAGGGCAATGGGCGGGGAAACTATTGATGCATCTTGTATCTTTTTTATTTATTATTATTAGAGGATTCCTTATTGTTTCTTTTCCCTCACTTCCTCGGGTACTCAATTCAACTCCAGAAGCAGGCCTTCTCTAAGGCTGCAATTTCTTTTTCTTTTTCTTCTTTTTTTAAGGTTTTTTGAGACAGGGTCTCACTTTGTGGTTCAGGCTGGCCCTGAGCTCAGCCTCCAACTCACATCACAGCAATCCTCCTGCCTCTGCCTCCCGAGTGCTGGGATTACAGGCGTGAGCCACCACATCCAGCACTGTGGTATGTGGTACTGATTGCTGGTGGGGGTGAGTCTCCACACCCAGTATTGTATGTGATTACTAGGGATCAAACCTGGGCCCTTGCACTTGCAAGACAGGCGCCGGAACCACTGAGCTAACACCCCGGGCCCAAGGCTGCAATTTCTAATGCAGCTCTTTCCAAACTTATCTTCTGTAATTAGAACTGTGAACTGTCAAGTTGTGACCTGAGTGCAGTGTTTGATGTTGTTGTGTTTATTTTTTGGAGTTAACTGTTCATTTAAAAATTCTCACTATCCTTTCCTATTTTCCACACCCATAAGCTTGTGGTGGTAGGTGACTAGTGAGAACTCTTTGGGAATATAAAAAAATTTATCTATAGGTATTTGAAGTGATGGAATTTTCTGCCTTCTTTTCTTATAACTCTGAAAGCATGAGTAGTGGTGCTTTTGTTTCTGACTTTGTTTCGATACCTAGCCTCCTAGGTATACAGAGGAAGACAAAGGCAATTGGTTACCATTTTTCTTAAAATCTAGAGTTCTCCAAATATATTAATATCTTCTTATTCATTATTTCTGAAATACAGTTAGCCTTTTCAGATGTTATGACCAGGCAATTTTTACTCCAGTAACTTTTACTTAACGTTTTTGATAGATAAGTCTGTTTTAGAATTTTTTAAAGAAAAAACCTCTTTCTAATGAACAAAGGATTATGAATTTTGTTTTTGTCCTGGTCCTGGATATCCAACCCAGGTCCTCACAACGCAAGGCAAGGGCTCTACTCCTCAGCTACAAGCCCAACTTGACCTCTTGGTACTTCTTTAATGTCCACTATCTTTTTTTAAATATCTACTGCCTCTCTGCCTTTCCTCTATCTGTAAAGGGAATAACTCATATTTTCACTCCATCTTGCTGCTTTGGTTTTTCACAATATCAGTTTGTGTTAACTCGTATGGTAGTACCAAAATCTCAGTAGTTTAGCATAACAAAAAAAATTTTTCCCCAGAGTCAAATTGAGTTTCCAGAATACTGAGAAACTTTTTAATTAAGCAGTGACTTGGGGTTTTAGACCTCCTTCCACTTCTCATTGCACTATCCCTAGAATCTGAGTTCTCTACTAACTTCTTATGATTAGATTGGCAAAGGAAGAGAACAGAGAAAGCTTTTATGGACCTGGCCTGACAACAGTACATAGTTTTCTGCATCATATTCCATTGGTCAGAACATAGTCACATTGCCAGGCCCCGTGGAAAGGGACACTGGGAAATGCACCATGTGCACAGAGGGGATGCGTACATGCGAGGTAGTCATGCATTAGTGCTGGCCAGACACCATCTATACTGACTCCACTTAGGATTTTAATTTACAATTATGACTTTAAATGATGGCTTCCATCCTGCTTTTTCACTTTAGCTTTTTTTCCACTGTCTTTTGTCTTTTTAATTTGCCTGAATGCCTTTTAAAAATTCTATTTGAATTATTATGCACCAAATTATTTGGTTCCTGTAACAATTTGTTTTTCCCTATGTCTTAAAATAGTGTTCTATTAATTGTGCCCTATAATTATTTCCCATAGGAGCTGCATATTTTAGTCATTTTAGTTTATTCTTCTTTAAATTGGGGGTAAACTCTGTAATTTTGAGTCTTCATTGAGTGGATTTTCTTTTAGTTCTACTTCAGGTTCTTTTAAAAACTGCTGCAGGGAACAGCATTATGTTGATATACATAATTCCCAATTCCATTTGGTTGTCTGTCATTTGTTTCTCTCGTATAATATTGCTTCATGAAACTGTGGTCACTTTCACTCTTGCAACCTGATCCTCTTACACAGTTCCCTAGGAGGATGTTTGCCTGGAGTTCACCTGTACCAGGGTTTTAATTGTTGGGAATATGTAATTATTAGTCACTACAAAGTCTCAGTCATTTGAATGGCATTATGAACCAACTGACCTAATAGACATAAATGGACCACTCCATTCAACCACAGGACAATACAAATTCTTCTAAAGTACATGCAGAATATTGTCTAAGGAAGACCATATATTGGTTCTTGAAGCAAATCTAAATAAATTTCTAAAAATTGAAATTATATAATTTATTTCCTCTCACTCTAATGGATACAACGAGAAATAAATAACAGAAGGAAAACTGGAAATTTTACAAATACATTCAAATTGAACAATGTACTTTTTAAAAACTAAGGGGCCAAAGACAATATTTATAGCTACACAACCTTTATATAGCCTTACAAATTTATAGTTCCATAGTAAAAATAAGAAAGATCTCAAGTCAATAACCTAACTTTATATCTTAAGGAATTATAAAAAAAAGACAACCTAAACCCAGGTTAGCAGAAAAGATAATACATATTAGAGTGGAGACATATAAAAGAGAGAATGGAAAAATCATGTAATATATAAAAACAAGAGTTAGTTTTCTAAAACAATGAACAAAACTGACAAACCTTTAACCAGAAAAGAAGAAAAGGGCATAATGTGGTAAATTCAGAAATGTAGTTTCTGATTATTTGACACAAGCACAAATATAAGGAAGAAAGAGAAATTGAAAGTGTCCATTTTGAAAATGACTCATATCTTTATTTGCATGTGACATGATCTTTAGAGAGAGAGCATTCTTGAAAGCAACCACACACAATTAAAACTAATAAATAAATTTAACAAAGATACCGAATATCAGATTAGCACAATATGCCTGATATCCTGAGGAGGAGATTAGGCCACAGACAGAGAGGAAAACCATATACAGATACTGGAGAAAGCCACGGAGAGATCTCGGAGGAAATGGTTTTGCTAGCATCTTGATTTTGAAATTCTGGCCTTCTGGAGACAGGAAGGAATAAATTCCCACTGTTTAAGACACTAGTCTCTGACATTTTGTATAGCAACCCTGTCAAAATAACATGATAAATATATGATAGAACCTGAATCAATCATGTTATACCATTTTTATTTTTGAATTTTACAGTTGGTTTTTCTGATCATTTCTCAGCATTTTGTAAGCACAGAAATGCTCTGAGTCTGGCTACTGGGTTTAGGCTGAAAAGACATTGATGAGAGATAAAGGTACAGAGGCACTCAGAGCAGCCGTGGGAGGATAAGCTTTCCTCAGGGGAAGAAGGGTGTCCTGTTTTCCAGGTGTATCTATAGCAACGATAACTTTGTATCTTCTTTATTTCCATCTTCTGCCTTTCTCTCCTTCTTCCTATCTGGGTGTTGCTTTTCAGAGGGAGTGCTGAAAAACATTTACCTTTAAACTCTACTCTTTCATCAGCCTATTCATTAGTACAGGCTAGGAGAGTCATGATAACAGTGTAGCTGGTTATCCCACATCTGTTGTGGACTTTGTCTATATAAAAGTATTGTGTAGGCAGAATATTGTCAAAGGGGTAAGTAGGAGACTCCACATAGTGTGGCAAAGAGTCTAGCAGAAATATTTTGTCTATTAATTGCTCTCAGTAAGAAGATGGTGCCACTGGTAGTGTACTAAGTGCCTTTGTTTGATCAGTGTTGCAGACCAATGAAAGAGAACATACTCAGCCAGAATCTGCACCTCAGCTTCGCCCTGTGAAGATCTGAGGGTCCAGAAAACTAGCTCCATGGTCAGAGACATCAGATATTCCTTAAATAGAAGATGAAATCTTTTCATTCAGTTAGAAATGAGGCTAGTTGAAAAATTACCAGGTGGTGGGAGTGGCCAATAGGAATCTCAGCTCTCTGTGAGCACAAGTGTGGCTCAGCGCTCCAAAGCATTGCTGCCAGCATTGTACATAGCCAGTCCTTAATACATGTTTGCTGAACTAATAGCTCTGGCCCCACTCCTTGTCTCCGAAGCAAGGTTTATAAGGTTTGAAACTCAGGTGACCTACTCTACTGTACTGCCCCAGGTGTCTTCCACATTTAGGAAGTTTAGGTGGTCATGTGAGGACTGAAACTGAAAGACTGTGTCTTTACACTGGTCTCAAGAACCTGGAAAACAAACACCATCGCTTTTTTCATGGTCTTTCCTAGACTGGCAAGTGGCCAGTCTAGCTGCTGCCACCCTACCTGCGCCAGTCCTTTGTCCCGAGTCGTGTGTCCTCCAAAAGGGAAGCATCCTCTCTGGAGAACAGAGGTTCTGGTCCTTTCTTTCCCTAGGAGGGGTGATGTGTGAGCACTCTCAATAAACAAAACTGGCTTCTAATGTCTGTCTGCCTTCCTCTCGCTTCTTCTCTCTCTCTCCCCCTCTCTCTCTTTCTCTGTCTGTCTGTGTGTGTGTGTGTGTGTGTGTGTGTGTGTAGCTCACAGGTGCCAAGAGGTCTCTTTCCTGCTCTCCCCTCCACCAACTGTTCTTTCCCTACCACACCCACCCTTACAATGGGCCTGACTTGCCACTGTCCAAACATTACTGAGCCGAAAACTCAGCTTTGGGATTTAACACAGGTTTTTCCTAAGAGGATGTATCTGATCTGGGCCCTGTTTTAGTTTGTCATTATTACATGTTTTGCATGTAATGTTTGTGTATTAATCTTCTTTTTCCCTTCCTCAGCTTTGGTTTACATCCATCATACTTTTTCTGAAGCACCTTCATTATTGACAGCCTGAATACTAATATTTCAAACACTCACAGTCAATTTGAAATGAGTTAAGAAGTTTCATTGGCTGGTTAAGCAACTGCAGTAAAAATAACTTCTAATCACTTGTAAGCTTCTCTTGGTTTTTCTTTTTCTTCTTAAATGTTGATTTAGAATATGTCCGGGGCTTCTCAAGAGCTTGGGTGTATCTTCACGTGGACCTTCATTTCCTCCTAGTTTGGCCTTTAGTCATTTACCATTTCTTTTTTTGCATTTATTCTATATGGAAACAAATGGCAGCGTGGGCACCAAGCAAAACTCCAACAGACAGCACCGATCAGAGGCAAATTCCTTGTTCTTAACCAAAACATGAGGGGAGAAGGGAGATCTAGAATTTAAATTCTTGTCTTTTTCCTTCTTGGAAATAGCTGCTCTTTTCTTTAAACAACCCATACCACGGTTTTCCTAAACACATGCCTTTGAATCCCTGTGACCTATATTTTAAATAAAGGAAATGTCCCTGATTTTCTAAATGGGAATCCATGTATTTGGTTCCTCATTGAGGCTTTCTGCCATTTTAAACTTCTCCCAAATTACGACTGTTCTGTGGTGAATCTTGACAATAATTTCTAAATTAGCCTGTCTGAACTTGTGTTTGGTAATCTCAGGCATTTCATTGTGTCATAGATTCCTAGCATTTCTAGTCCAGGTGTCAGACTGAAAAAGGCAGTTTGACATCCTCCTTGCAAGGGTCATTTTAGTCATTTCTGTGCCAAGAGCAAGGTAATTAATATTGCTCTCTCCCTGAAGAGCCAGAGCTGTGACTTTCTAAGTGTTACACTTCACGTATGTGATGATGATGTGTGTTCCACTTGTGAGCTGTCTAGCATGGTACTCACCACAAAGGACACCATGGTCAGAAAGCCACACTGTGGAAAGAAATGAAGCAATCCTACCAAGAAGTAGCGTAGCCAAAACCAATATACAGTTCCGTCTGCTAAAATGTTTATTTTATACATTTCTTTTGAAAAGTGAACAGACACCATCATTTTAAATTGAGTTAAGAAAGATTACACCATGAAGGAAATCAGATGCACCAAATGTTTTACAAAGAGCAGTTTGGAGCTCTCGTTCATCTTTGTACAAATTACTTCTCAAGGCTCCTTGCTGGTTTCAAGTCAGTAGGAATTCTGGGTATGATATGGAGGGCAATAAGAATGTGGAGACCTGGCTTTCTGAGCATTGACTCTGAAGGTGTTTGACAGTTAACATTTTTCCCAGTGTTTCTCAAATATCTCTTCCTCTCCAGAGATCCGAATGCTCATGTGCCTTCTCCATTTTCTAGTTAGATTTTCACAGGAGAATTTAAGCCATCATAGATCTCTTGGTGAGCAAGGAATTCAGAGAATAAAGAAATGTATGGTGATGAAGAGGAGGTTATGTACGATCTGACTAGAGTGACATCACTCATCCCTACAGACCTCTGTGGACTAAATTCCATGTCCCTGCATAGGTTGTGCTCATCAGTCTCCCCAATCCCTGGTTACCTTTACCTCCGGTAACCCTTTTATACCACAGATACTAAGGATACCTTTCGGTAACCCAGATTGCCAAATCCTGATTTGCCTTCACCTCTTTTTCTGTGTTCTATACTATGTGTGGACCCCTCCCCAAGTCAGGCTCATAAAGGTATTCACTGAGATCTTGTCACCAGACCTTGGTCCATGGCCTTTATATAATTTAGCTACTATGTAATTGATTTGTGTTCCTTTATTTAATCACAGTCTAATCCTTGCCTTCTTTGGGTTGCTCCATATTAGTTTTATTTGAATCAGAGATATTTTCATCTCAGCCTATTGAATGACAGCTCATATGCCATGTGTGTATCTTTGAAACTAAAACAAAAATTAAATGTATCTTGGAGATATTTAAAGCAAAACAGAGTTCCATTAAGACTGATAGAATAGAAAACAGTTTCCAAAATCCTCAAGTGGTATTGCTTGCTTCATGGGCTTATATTATTACTATTATTTTATGGTATAGAAAATCCCTACTTCATTACATTTAGTGTGGTAAATGCAAACAATAAATGGGGTACTTTGCATAAGATTTGAAATAGATTAATTGTTACTCTTCTGATGAAAATCATTTAGTTTTGTTTACTATGGGTTAAGAGAACTCAGTGACCCCCTTCATAATAGTCCTTCTTTCAAATTAATGTTCTCACATAGAGGAATGTACAAGGATCCAAACATTATGGACTTCCATTAGGGCTCCCGAGCCTGTAGAGCATTTTCAGATACTTCACCACCATCTCCACCGTATTACTTACTTTTCTTTCCTTTGAGACAAAATACCCAACACCAGTTAAAGGAAGAAGGGGTTGTTTTGCTTACAGTGCTTAGAGGTTTCAGTCCATAATCAGCTGGCTCCGACACAGGGTGGCAGAGGGGCAGCAGTTCATGGGATGGAAGAAAGCAAAAGCAACAAGAGAACTTAATAGTCTTTCTGCCCCTTTTATCCCATCTAGACTACCGGGGTGAGGGTAGTACCAAACCAATCACTCATGAGTAGTGGTTTAGTAGTCACATGCCCTCAACCCCAGCATCACACATTCTAGATTCAGCCACCTCCAAAAAAAGAAACTATTCATTTACATGATACTTTGCAGGGACATCTAAACACAAGCCCTTATAACCACCAAAAAGAAGTATATGATTGCAGTGGTTAGTGAGTGCTCTACACTCCCATTCTACTATGGATAAGTGTTCCCTGATACTCCATCTGTTAAAGTATTGGTCCCAGGTGGAACAATTGGGAAATGATTGAATTTTTCATAGCTAAAACCTTGTGGGAAGTCCTTAGGTGATTAGGAACATGTCCTTAATAGAGACTGTGGTACTCTGGTGTCCCCATCTCCCGTCCCACACCCCATCCCCTGCACTTCTTAGCCCACAATACAAGCAGTTTGTTTTACCACGTGTTCTGGCTGTGATGCGCTGCCCTTGCCAGAGGCTCAAGTGATAGTCATTCATTCCTGGACTGGAAGCTCCAGAATTGTGAACTAAATAAACCTTTTTAAAATTATAAATCAATTGCCTCAACTACTTTATTATAGTAACACAAAGTCAACTAATACAGGTGCTTTTAGTGCCTACTATACCGGAAGCTCCTTCTGAGGTGTTTCATGGAGTAAGGCAGAGGCAGTGAGTGGAGACTGGAGGGGGTGGAGTCCTTGGATAGCCAGAGGCAGCAGGGAGCACTGGGTGTTCATTCATAGCCTTGGAGTGGCAGAATCCACAGATGGTAGAAACCCAGTTGACGGAGCAATGAGTGAAACGCCACAGAGAGACATCAACAATGGCGTCTCTAAGACAGCATGGCTCCCTGACCTCCCTGCCAGGACTTCGTGAAGCCTGGCTGAGCCAATATTGCCTGTGTCCCCCGGCTATCTAGGCTCCCCTTGCTCTCAGCCCTAACTGGGAGACACAGGTAACCTGAGTGAAAGAGTTTATTTACCATGAAGTGAGACATGCAGGTGGCTTTGGCTGTGCTGAGCCCCACTCCCTATTGGACATGGAAACATCTGTGTTGATCTCTGATGTCCACAGGTGGCTTTTGAGGAGGAATGCTGTGTGGAAGAGTCACCAAGTGAGGCACAGGGCAGAGCATCTGACTTGCTTCTCTTTCAGTAGTGGAAGCAGCGCCATGTGGTGGGACCCACTAGTGGTCCTTCGCAGGAAGAGCCAGAGATGTGGAGACCTCAGATCATCCCCAAAGTCATGCACAACAGGCTCAGCCAACTGCTGCGACCTAATCTGGTCACATCCAAAGACAGTTACTTAAACTGCTATGATTTGTGACTCCAGGGTCTTTTTATCATTTGTGTTTATCACAGTGTTGATAGAAGAGATTACTACGGTGACCCACGGATTGAGGCTGTCAAACACGAAGTCAAAACACTTGGTGTTTTTAATTGGGTGTCATCCTTCATACACAAAGACAAGGCTCCTCATCTGCCAGTTCAGCACATATTTTGGGCTTTTTCTAAAAATACTCACAGAAGAATTCTTCTTGTTCACTCACATTCTAAAGAGGTTATCCTTGTGGTACACTCAACAGATCATGTTGTGCACTACCACCCTTTGCAGAGTAATTTCATGGGACAAGATTAGAAAGGGGGTAGCCTAAGGGAACTAGGCAACTAGAAAAGAATATTTTCTCGTGTCATTCGGTGACTATGATATTTTCTCTTCTGAGCAGGTGGCCCAGTTCATCAGTTTATTAATCAGAGAATGATTTGACACTGAGAGAATCACCAGAGTTGCCCATAATAGTGTGTGTTTGTGTGTATGTGTTTGGGGCATTATGGTATTCATCTGTAGAAACCATAGTACCCAGTTTCCATGGCCTGTTAGATATGCGTGATGGTACAAAGACACGTCTAGAATGGTCATAAGAAGGAAACTATTGGTTTATAATCCATGGAGGTGAAAACTTGCTTTTCATGTTTCCCTCTTTTATTAACTAAAAAAATAACACTTTATAATCTCATTGCAAAAGTAATTTATTTTCACTGTATAATTAGAACATGGAGAAAGTCCTAAACTCCTACAAAAATTAAAATGTCAGCTTTTGTTCTTGGTCCATTTATTTTTCACTCCATAATTACTTTAAGAATCTTCCAAATCCCAAGCTGCCTTCTCAGCACTGACATCATTTGAAGGAGATGACTTCGTGTTCTGCGTCGCCCTGCACACCGTGAAGCCGCAGAAGCAGAGTGTATCTCTCCTCTTCTCTGCATGCCCTCACAGCTTCAGATGTCGCTGCTTGACTCCCAAATCTGTATTCGCAATCCTGCCATTCCGTGTCATTAACCCTGTACTGAAAATTTAATGTCCACTGTTACTTTTCACTTGCCTCCTATTACACAGTGCAGATCTTATTTCTGAATAACAAGACAGCTCCAGTACCCTCCTATTTGCACCCCTATGTCTGTGCCTTCCCTCTCATCTGGCGACTGGCTTGATGTTCCCTAAATTCATCCTTTTAACATTGATCTTCTCCTGGTGTTTGTCTGATGTCTATGGGGCAGTGTCCTAACACTTTGACCTGGAAAGGAAAATGCTTTACAATCTTGCCCTTATTTACCTGTTCAGGATACCTCTCTCATTCCAGTCCAGGTAGAGCAGACACATGGAGTGTTTACTGGACACCCACTGATATTTTCTGGCTCCCTTACTGTTAGGATAGGCCTGGTAGCCAGAGTTCTGACTCACGGGATGTGGATAGAAGTAAATTTGCCACTTCTAATCTGGCTGTGAAAGCCCTGTGCGGTTTCCCGGTCTTCCATTCACGTGTCACCATGAGTTCAGAAGTCTCGTGTGAGGCAATTTCAGAAAATGCAGCTACAAAATGATGGAAGCTTCATCAGCCTGAGTCCCTATGTAGCCATGTAGAGTATAGTCACCTCTGGGCCATGATACATGTGTGATATGAGGAAACAGTGAATATGTTTTTGTATTTAGCATTTGAGATTTTAGACTTAGTTTGTTACTCTCACAGAGCCTACTCAGTCCTGACAGACATCCCTGGAAGTATGCCTCCAGACCCTCAGGGTTGGCCAGAGACCTAATCTCTTTCTTCTGGACCAAGAGAGACAAAGAATCGAGCAGTGGTTCCATAAGTTCACTTTCAGAATGACTAGTGCAATGATCCCCGATTTTGAAACTTCATCAACTAATAAGAGTCAAAATAAAAACTGAGAATTTCACAGAAATTACCAAATTATAACTTTAATAAGAAAAGGCATTTTAAAAACTCCTGTCATCTACCATTATAATCATTTCATAAAATAAAGGACATATAACACTGCACACCTCCCAAGCAAAATTAAAGGGAAATTGGAACAACTGGAACATATTTGGCTTAATAAAAAATGACACTCTACATTGTTCTTATTTTTGTTACTTCACTCTTTTTATTTTATTTTATTTTATTTTATTAATTTTATTTTTTGAGACAGGGTCTCACTTTGTAGTTCAGGCTGGTCCTGAATTCAGCCTTGGACTCAGAAATCCTCCTGCCTCTGCCTCCTGAGTGCTGCGATTATAGGCATGAGCCACCACACCCAGCATTGTGTTGTGTAGTACTGATTTCTGGTGAGCACAAGTCACCATGCCTGGCATTGTTGTTTGTGGTTACTGGGATCGAACCCAGGCCCTTGCACTTGCAAGGCAGGCACCAGAACCACTGAGTTAAATCCCAAGCCCTTGTTACTTCACTCTTTCCCAGCAAGCACGCTGTCACAGAAGGGTACTGATCCTCAGATCGGTGCATGCAAAGTTCAGAAGACTCAGCTCCTTGCGGGAAACTCAGGGAACACGAAGAACACAAGACAAGCTTTGTACTGAGATGGAAGCTACCCTGGGAGGCTGCCTGGTTTGCTGACCACTGGACTTTGGGAGGTAAGAAAACTCTTGAGCAGTCAACTGTGTGTGCATGTGGGAAGTGGAGGGTACTTATGAGAAAGGAGGAGTTTCTCATGTAACTAATCAGTGGCAATGATGGGACTGAACCCAAGTGTAGATCCACCATCTTGGCACCGCACTGCTCTTGAAGGGTTAAGACTTCAGTTTGTGGCCAACCAGATAGAACCACCTGAGATTCTTAAAACTGGCTCTGTGGGGGTCCTTATTTGATTCCAGGTTGCCTGTTGCCTCGACTTCCCTTTTCTGCCTGATTAATTTCTCCCAGCCTCAGAGGTGGCATCTCTTCTCCTGGGAGCATTCTCTACATCCCAAGTAAGTGTTTGATCCTTTTTCCTTCTGCTCGCACAGCATCTTTGATTTATATCACAGTCAAGCACTTTCTGGTCTACTGTAATTATCTGCTTCCTGTGTTTCCTGATTGAGTGACTCCAGCGCAGGTGCTCAGGTTCTTATCTCAAAATTCCTGCTACCCCATTAATCCAGCGCAGACCCTGACAATATTTCTTGAATAAATGAATGAAAAAATTCTCAATAACCACATTTAAAGATACCATCCAATTATGCTAGCTCTGATTAGAAGACAGGGACATCAAGCGTTTGAGAATTATTTATGTTATGGGTGCCTAAACATTGAAATTTTCTTCTTTCTATTATATGTCTCTATGATTTGCTGTCATTTTAAGTCCAAAATAATATCTATAGCTTTTAATTAGTGTCTGTTTTTGGATCCTCCTGGCATACACTCACCTAATTGGCCTCCTCGTCATCAGTTCTGCATTCACAGGATCAGTCAATGAAGAATCAAAATTATTTGAAAAATTGCTTCTGAGCTGAATATGTCACCTTTTATTGTCATCTTTCCCTAAACAACTCAGTCTAATAATTATTTATGTAACCTTTATATTGTATTAGTCAGCTTTTGGTTGCTGTGACAAAATACCTGAAGATATTAATGTAAAGCGGAGTAGATTTATTTTAGCTCACGGTTTTAGGCGTTTCCATGTCTGATCAGCTGGTTCCAAGGCAGAGTACACAGCAGAGGAAGTTTTTAACCTTATGGTAAACTTCCTAAGTCCCCACCACCCCCAGTGATATCGCTGAATTCTAAATCTATCCGGTGATTTGCACACTCATGAAGTTGGAGCCCTTATGATCCAGTCACCTGAATGTGCCATCCTTGAACCATGAGCTGTTGGGAGACATCTGATCCAAACCATAATAGTAGTACAAGTAATTCAGAAGTGTTACAGAATACATGGAGAATGTTCATAGCTTATAGGCAAATGCTCCACTGTTTTATAGAAGGAATCTGAGGAGTCAGGGATTTGGGTGTCCATTGAGGTGCTGGGACCAAAGATACCGAGGAACAACGGCCTGAGTACTGCTTGCTCAGTCTCACAAGTAGATGTGGGACTCAATTTCTGCCTCTCTGTTCTTTTTGTCTTTCTCAAGTGCTGAAAGAGATCAGGATTCTACATTTCACCTTGTTGAGCTGAACAAGAAAATGAGGGCTCTTTCAGCCCTGCTAATTCCAGTGCTCAGAAAGGTCACAGAAGGAGAGTTCAGAGGCTACCGGCTGGAGGCTTTGCTTTACTTGACAATACGGTGTGTGGTTTATCACCTTTTCCTAATCAGAAGCATCTGGGAAGCAGCTCTGTCAGGGCTGGCACTTCTCTGCACACTAGTCCTATGTGTACAGAAGGTGCCACTCTGGTAAAGCAGACTCTGTGATTTCCCTCAGAGCTCCTCTGATCAGATTTCTAGCATGAGCTCTCTCAGGCGCCCGGCTACGTTTTTGTGGTCCTTAACCCACATTCAGTGAGCACCCCCTGTCCAGAACAGGGCCCTGGGGTCAGAGAGAACAACCTGTTGTCACCCATGACCTCTCCCTGAGATTTTTGTATATCATAGGCTTCATCAGTGCTTGGCACAAGAGGCTGAAAGATTGGGCTTAAGGAGAACTGGACCCTGCAGCACAGCAAACATCTATTTCCTGCCCACAGCTCTGGGGAGGCTGCCAGGAACCAGGTACAAGATTCAAGTTACTCCCAGCTCATTCTCTCTGGAAAATTATTGTAGTCCTATGACCCCGTCATCCTAGCCTAAGTGTCTCAAGAGGATGTATGTATGTATGTATGTATGTATGTATTTCTTAATTATTTTCTGTGGTGGTGCACTTGCCTAGCATGTGTGTGCTGCTGGGGTTGATCTCTAGTACTGTCCAGAAGCAAAGGAAGAAGGAAGGATGGACAGAAGGAAAGAAGGTAAGAAGGAAGGAAGGAAAGAATGGAGGGAAGGAGGGAGGGAAGGAGAAAAGAAGAAAGGAGGGACAGAAGGAAGGAGAGAAGAGAGTAAGAGATTGTCGTGACATTTATATGTAGATTGCATTTCATGTTTCTCCTGCTGGGCTTATGTGAGACCAGAATGACTGGTCTCTTTAGTCTAGCAAGTCACGATCACCATCCATCATCCCTACCAGTCAGCACAGGGCCTGTTCTCTCCTCTGAGCACTCACAGACACAACAGTCCAACTAAAGATTTACTTGAGAACCTCTGGATTTTTTTGCAGGAATATTTTTAAATGTTTAGTTTGGTCAAACATAGTTATGACCATGAAACCCTAGTTTCCTTTTGGGATTTAAACATTTACATGATATACAAAACATAAACATTATACATATTATTGGAACAATGTAGTATTTTGATACATGGATATATTATGTAGTGTTTAAATCCATTAAGCACATCTATTGAAATTCTCATCATTTGATGAAGACACCATAACACTGAACCACACAGGTCTGGTAATACCAGCCCTGTCATCGCCCACCACAATGACAGATGTTCAGTTCTCCTCTGGACTGGGGATTTAGCTCAGTGGTAGACCACTCACCTAGAGTGCACAAGGTCCTAGGTTTGATGCCCTGCCCTAAATTAATTAATTTTCAAAAATCAAATTTAATTAATTTAAAATTAAAGTCCCAAATATTCCATTATTCTACCATCCAACCCTTTTATTACCAACAGCTTCTTCCTGAATTTTCTCTAAATAAATATTTATTTTGTCATTTATAGTTTCACAATCATGTCAAATCAGTACTTATAGTTCTAATAAAGAAAAATAGAAGATAAAATATTTTCATGTATATGGTATTACTTGGATCATAATTATTAAATTATTTTATTTAAAATGGTTGCAGTATTCTGGTATAATTCTTTCATGATGTTCAGTGTACATAGTACAAAATTAACCATTCTGAAGTATGCAATGTGAAGGTGCTTAATACATTCACTCTGTTGTGCAGCCAGTCTCTCTCTGGGAAATACATTTGCATCACCCTAAGAAGAAACTCGCACCCATTACATAGTCTCCTCTCGTTCCCCACCCTAGTCTTTCCCAGCCTCTGGTCACCACTAACCTTTCTATCTCTGTGGGTTTACCTGTGTAGGTCTTTTCATAGAAATGGAATTATATAATGTATGGCTTTGGGGTCTGGCTTGTTTGTTAATTATTTTGAAGTATTATTTTGTACCTTAAAAATGAAAGTGGAAAACAGTAAACTTAGGAAGATTATTAATTATTTACTCTTTGCCCACCCTGCATATTCAGATTAAAAAGGTAGTTTTTTAATCAAAATTTCTCTCCATCTCAGCAAACTAGCACCATTGCCTTGTGTGTGTTTTATTACTTTTGCTCATGTTGTTGTTATCTTACTTTAGAATAGATTTAGGAAAACTAAGTAGGTAGGGCAGAGAGTTCCTACATGTACCTCAGGCCCTTCACACAATTTCCTGTTACTAATACTTTACTTTGGTAATAGTACATTTCTCATTATCCATGAACAAATACTGATGCATCATTGTTAATTAAAGTCTGTAGTACATTTAGCTTCTCTTAAGTTTTCATTTAATCCTTTCTTCTGCTCACGGATCCTGTTCAGGATATCAAACCATATTTACTTGTCATTCCTTCTTAGGCTGCTTTTGCAACAATGCTGGCATTGCCTCTGCCTGATGAAGCTCCTCTTGATGAACATGGCTGTCCCTCTGCAGTGTCTATTGTACATAACCATCAGCGAATATCCAGAGGACAATGGAAGCCCTGCAAGTACAGCTACAAAATCTATGAGAAAGGTCTCCCTGTTGCTCCCATAAAAGTTCAGGTAAATAAGTGATGAAATCTGATATCTTGAAATAAAGTTTGGCCTATGGCCATACTACCCTGAACACGCCCAATCTCGTCTGATCTCAGAAGCTAAGCAGGGTCAGGCCTGGTTAGTATTTGGATAGGAGAAATAAAGTTTGCCTGCATATTTTCAATTAGAAATAAAGGGTCACAAGCACAGATTCAGGTGGGGAAGAGACTGATGCCCAAGTCCCCTTTCCATATGCTTGGTAATATTTCCACAGTTCTCCACAGTCCCAGGATGAATATCTCCTTCAGCTTAGTACTGTGCATTAATAAAGATGTCTGGGAAGAAAGGAAAATAGGTGTGTGCATGCGCACACACACACACTCCTGAAAGTGGGGAGTGAATTCACAACCTTGGGACTGGACTATATTCCTAATATTTTTAAATTTAAAAAAAATGTTTCATGAAGCTGCGCAACCAGGCCATGTTATCCTGTGCCTCGGCCTCCCAGAGTGGTGGCAGTACAGCTGCATGTCACTATATTCACTGCAATCACAGTCTCATATCAAATAAGACACAGAGGAAACTGAATAACAGTAGCAGGAGACTTTACACATTTACATAGAAAATGCTCTTCAATGCTGAGAGCTTCAAAAGCTCAGAAGAGAACAGTTGGAAGCATTGCCAAGTGGCAGAAAGGAAACGTGAACCTCATCTTGGATTGCAGAATGTGAACTTTTTCTCTCCACACCCGCTTTCAGCGAGGGCATGGAGCATGAAGACTGAAAAGCCCTTGGTGGTGAAGAGAAGGGAGAAGGGGGTGAGTCTGGTGGCTGCTGTTGGCCAGGTAGTTCAGGGGCTGGGAAAGCTGTTTTAGGGGTTTCTTTGAAAGATCAAATGACCAGTGATAGAAAAAGGCATTGATCAACAAACACACGTGGGTGGAAAGAGAAAATGGGTATTTATTCTGTAGAGAAAGGAGAATGTCTTGGTGGTTGTTCGTGGGTCATCCCAGCACCATATCTAGGTACAGGATGCTCTGGTCTCCAGAGAGCTATATACCATTTTTTTGCAAGCAATCTCTAAAGTTTCTTCTGATTGAGTGCCATCACCTATAGTCACAGAGAGATTTGGAACAGATGGAGCCTTTTAGCTAGATTTCCATGCCTTATTTTCTGCTTGCCACTGAAGGTTAAGAAGTAGATTCAACCAAACACTCCTGTGTATGTACTTGGCGGTACTGCTTAAAAAACAGTCAGTCTTTTAGGAAAAAGTGAAATGAACGCTGGGTTGAATTTCATTTAGTGCCTCTGTCTACTGGTCAGATGCCTAACTTGTCCAGTTTTGTGAAGTTGTAGCAGTGAAAGTATCCACTCCTGGAACCTGGTTTGTTCTGGACAAACCAAGACAATTTGTCACTTTCCTTGTAGTAATCTCCCTTGAGTATCCCTGTTAAGCACTTTCTTATGAATCATCTGGATCCATTGTAGTATGGAACAGACTGGGAGCATTGATTTCTCCTGCCCTATCAGGGCAGTCTGGTGAGAAGTGGGCTCTAGGTACCCGCTCCACTGGCCAAGGCCTCACCATACCAAGGGTCAGACATTTTCCAGGAACCCTAGGTAAAGGCTGTTGTTAACATGTGCTGATATAGTAAGTAACACATTTCTCAGAATTCTGGAAAAACTAAGGTTTGGGCCAGAGAAATTATAGCAGAAAAATTGAAAAAGTCTTCAACTATGCCTGCATTTAGACATACTTTGAGAGAAGTTCCTGGAAAGAACATTTTTAAGAGCCCTAGTGCCTGACATTGATGCTCAGAAAAGGAAGGAACTTCTCTAGAAGGGAAGTGGGAAATGGAGTCTGTTTCCATTTCTAGTTGTGTCTCATTTGGCTCAAAAAGGCTTTGATCTTTAGGACAGGCGAAATAGACTTGTTCGATTTTCTCAAAACTATAGTATTTATTTATGTTTATGTCATATCTGCAGACATGTATTACATGGGTTTCCTCTCCTGTGTTTCCTCAGCTGCAATAGCATAATTTATTCTGCCAGGCTCAGCATGTCCTTGACATACCAAGCCATTAAGTTGAAATCAGAAAAGTTCTGTGAGGTCTCCAAATTCTTTCCTCTGATTATCAGACCCAATGCTAGCGAAAATAAAATTGCTGACTAGAAGAGAGAAAATAATTGGCCTAAGTGGTCACAGAAAAATCTAAACAGAAGATTTTCTTTCTCTTTCCACTTGAAATGATTTATTTTCATGGTTTTGTGAGACTTTAATGAGGAAACCTTATCTGTATGCCTGGTAATTCTCAACCAAATTCCCATTTGCTGTCACAAAATCTACAATAAGTAAAACAAAAATGGCGGAATTGGGATATTCTTTGACCTTTGACCTAGATGGCTGAGAAATAATTCATTACCACACAGAATATGTAACCAGGAAGCATTCTTGTGATTTTTCTCATACACTTCTGCCTAACCTAGGTTGCCACATTTAATTTAACTCTGAACACTGGACTAAGATTGCCACCAGTCCTCCTGGTAGCTGATTCAGGAAAGGAAAGTATGATTTCCCTTTATGATTTAACATAATTTCTAGTTTGGTGCAGTTTCTTCTATTAACTGAATGAGGTCACACCTTAAACAGGCTGCGAAAGATGCTATGAACTTTGCATTTTGAAATATTTTTGTAATGTCACCATAAATGGGATGACTTACCCATGAATAAATATGTGACAGGTTAGGTCAGCAGAGTTGCCATGGATGTGCCTTGAGACCTAAGTGTGGTTGCCTCCCCCCCACCCCCAGCATCTTGAGTGCAGAGAGCTTGTCCATGTCATTGTGGTGCCACTAGATCCCTGGGACAAAAGACACAAGTGAAAGCAATTCAGATTAACAGTCCCAGAAGAGAGAGGCAGTGAAGGCTTCAATCTTTATGTCACCCAAACCAGCCCAAGTCAGAACACATCTGGATCCTTATTTTCAGTTCCAGTTTAGTTAACAGGTGAGAATCTTCTTTTCTTTAGATGTAAAATCTGTTACGCTCCCAAATAACCTATAAACTTATTTGCTTATTCTGTCGTTTAAAAAGAACTTTGCTAATATTTTAATTGCATCTCTCCTGACATCTAGGTCAGTGATCAAAGAATCTAAGTAATAATGTAATGAGTTATTTTAAATTAATGAAATATTCTTCAAAAATGTGTTTTGAAGTCACCATAGAATTGTAAATAGAATTGGATGAGATTGTAGCAGGGGCAAAGTCTGCTCCCAGAGAAGATGATGTGGCGCAAGGTTGCTTTTGCCATGTTTGGGATATGAGGCAACAATTCTTTCATTCTCTGTTTGTATCCTACCCCATTGTACCCTTCTCCATTGGGAGAAGAGGGTACTAAGACACTAGGAGATACAGGCTACTTACTGCACACATGAGTTCTCACACTTTGGATACACAATGGCTTTTTTTTTTTTTTAGATACACACTATGGCTTTTCATTTTTTTCTAGTTACTAATTAACTTCTACTCTGTGACTTTATATTTGGCAGGTTATCGGCACTAATGAATGAACAGGGTCAGCTGTGTTTATTCTTTGTCTTTCTTGAGAAACCACTGCTATTGGCACCTTGTTCTCATAGAAATGAAGAAGGGGCTCTTGGCCTTGTGCTACTATCCAGACAGCATATACCTCATGCCCAAGGGGCTCTGGCTCTACACAATAAGAGCCAGATTGTACATGGATCTAGAAGAGTGCTGTCTAATAGAAATATAATGTGAGTCATGCAAGTGATTTAAAATTTTTCAGTATACACATTTAGAAACAGAGAAGAAATGGGTGAAATTAACTTTAATAACTTAGCACAATATGTGCTAAATATCCATTTCAACATGTATCCAATTTTATAAATATATATATTATATATTGCATATATATATACATATATATATATTGCACTCAGTCCTTGAAATATGATATGCATTTCCACTGAATCCAAAATGGGTCATATTTTAATTGCTCAGCAGCTGCATGTAGCAAATGGGTACCAGGTTAGATGGCATGAACCTGGGAGCTTTATCTAACCTCGCTGTTATACAACCTCAGATACTTTCCATTTATCATTCTGGGTACATAACATGGCTGCACATGGTAATAATACAGGACTTTTTCTTGTCTTTCTCTCTACTATTATAGTTCTCTTTACTGTTCGTTCTGAAACAAAATTTAAAACTAGGTTAGAATTCGGACAGTCTCAGCTCCTCGCTTTCAGAGTGGATGTGTTAGCGCCTCAGAGGCCTTCAGCTTGCATGGTTTAAACTACTAATTCTCAAAGCTTTTGTGGATATGAATCAGTTTATTAAAAAGTGAGTTCCTAGGCAGAACTCCAGCCCAGTGATGAGAATTTCTGGAGGTGGGGCTGGGTGATAGGTCTTGTAGCCCCATTATCAGACCCCCTCATACGCAACTCCACAGACCCTCAGAGGTGGCAGTTTCTCCAGGAACTTTTGATTCGTACTCACAGTGGCCTTTGTTCAGCTTCAAGCGACAGACAACCCACATTCTCACATCCAAACAGAGCCTTCTCGGAAGGCTGCTAATCAGTCCCTGTCCTACATTTTATAATTACCTGCCTCTCCGTCGGTTGCATTCAGAGACCTACATAACACTCTCAGCAACTGAGGAGCTATTCCATGCTGTATTTTTAAGACTCCAACTCTCAGCTAGAACTCTTTTCCTTTATTTTTGCAAATGCCAAGATATCGTTCCATGCACCACAGCTCACACTTATACAACCACTTTTCTCTCAGGGGCTTTTAGGATATTTATAAACATCCTCTCATTAATCTTCATTGCACTCCTGAAGAATAAATAAAAGTGAGACTGCCTTCATTTTGCAGGGGAGAAATTAAAGTAGTTGACTTGGGATGAAAATTTAGGTCTGAAATGAACGTCTAAATCGCTTTTCTTTCTGAGGGCAAACCTGTACTTTTTCTTCTGATCACAGAAATCTATTATGGTCATAGAAGCCCACTTGAGAGTACTTCTGGCAGAAATATTTTACTGGAGACCCTGTACATGGATTGTCCATTTCCTGTTCAGATAGAGAGATAGGATTATTCTGTGCTAGGCTGGGAGACTTTAAGTGAGAGGTGTTTTTCATTTCGTACTTATTTGGAATACTATGTCTTCTGGAAAGGAATTATCTATAGCTTCCAATTCCCCGGAGCCCAGTGGTAAGCACTGAAGTCCTGCCCCTCCCCCCGCGCCCTTGCTCCCCCACAGAGCTGACAGAGCATTATTCATACCGGGCCACGGCAGGCTCAGGGAAGGGGAAGTCTCATGTGGCAGGTGCTGGGCTGTAATTTCCTACCTTTGTCCCAAGGCCATTTCTTTCTATAGACTTGAGGAATCTTTCTGTCACAGAGACATATGTGTACATAGTTACTCCAGAGAGGGACTCCTTTAAAAAGATTTTGAAGTGCTTTTATTGGCTGCCCAATGATGTCTTTCAAAATATATACAAAATATATTAATTTTCATATATGTGTTTTCATAATATAATTTTGTTCTTTTTGTTTTAAAGATTTTTTTCCCAATGTTGGGTTCATTGTGAATAATTTATAAAATAAATTATAAAGAAGAAAATTAAAATCAACTACGTTGTCTGTAATCTTGTACCACTCCAGAAATGAGCACGATGGCTTTAGTGTATTTTCTTCATGTAGTGTTTTCCTTGCTTTTGTTTAAACCATATCTGAAATGACTGATGACTTAAAGCCAGATTTTTCTCTAAGAAGTCTTGGTTCATTTAGTGGAAAGTGATATTTAAAAACCACAAACAGAGTATCAAGAATGCTAATGTGTATGTA
The DNA here is from genome assembly GCA_004026965.1 of Petromus typicus. Classification (NCBI taxonomy): domain Eukaryota; kingdom Metazoa; phylum Chordata; class Mammalia; order Rodentia; family Petromuridae; genus Petromus; species Petromus typicus. Next base: position 1,992 of record PVIR01015023.1, on the reverse strand, counting down.
ATTGTATATCTTTTGAGTACAGAGTATATATATATATACTTATTATTTTACGAGTACTTACTGATATTTCTAATGCAAATTCTGAAAATAAGGATTTTATTTATCCTATTTATTTATTTATTTATTTTTGAGACAAAGTCTTGCTTTTGTAGTTTAGGCTGTCCCTGAGCTCAGCCTTGAACTCTCAGAAATCCTCCTGCCTCTGCCTCCCAAGTGCTGGGATTAAAGGCATGGATCATGATGGCCCTGTGGTATGTGATACTGATTGCTGGTGGGCATGAGTCCCCACACCCAGCATTGTTGTATATGGTTACCTGGGGTCGAACCAGGGACCTTGCACTTGCAAGACATGCGCCAGAACCACTGAGCTAAATCCCTGGTCCTGTTTTTTTGTTTTGATTGATATTCTCAGGCACATAGAATTTTCTTTCAATACAGTATCAGTTTTATTGTTTAGTTTCAGAAAGATTTCCTTCTTTTATTGTGTTCCTAGCTCTTCCTCTTGTGATGAAATAAATAGAAAGTCACATCTACTGTGTGGATGGGGAAAAGTCGGTGGTGGGGTTGGATCGGTAAGGCCAGAAGAGTGTCAAGGCCCACTGCATTCTCCAGAAGGGCCTTCTCCTCCCTGGGCTATCTTTCCCGTCTCTCTCCTTTGTAACTGTAGCAATGTAGGGCTGCTGGATGCAGCAGGACTGGCAACATAAGAACATGAAACTGTGACTGCTGACAATTCCATTTGCTTAAATACCATCGAAGAGGGCCTGTCAATAGAGATATGTACATGCGTACCTGGAAATATTACTTATAAGCACAGAGGATGACCTACTCTGATTTCTGAGATAAGTTTTGCCCTGTCAAAGTCTAAACCAATAAATCTTGTTTTGGAATGATAACCCAACTGGAAGAAGACGTTTCTCTCTTCCCCTAATCTAGCAGAACATCAAAATCTCTTTTGTATGCATTGAGCCTTGACTATTTTTATTTTATTTTTTGTAAATATGATTACCTTATTCTAGTTCAGCTTTGTGTGTGATTACTAAGTATCTATAACCTTAAATTTCTGGGTGGTATTTCCACTTTGTTTAAATATATACTTTCTCTAGAAAGCTGTATCGCAGCAATGAAAGCTGTACTGTAGTTTATACCACCTGCACCTGCACCATTAGACCATCTGTAAAGCTCTGAGAAAACATTCACTGCTCTTGAAGCACATTAAAAAGATTTCTATGTAAATTGTTCAGTGGCTGAGAAAATGACAATGAGATAAACCAGGCTGAAAAAATGAAATTGCCCCAAATCTGTAATTTTATGTATATATAATATATATTCATATATAATATATACAATATATATTCATATATATATAATATATTCATTTATATCATATATATGCATCATATATATGCATATATATACTATGCATATATATACATATATATATATATGAAATCTTTGATTTTAACAGAAATTTTCAGAAACTCAGGGTTCAAACTCTAGCTAAAAAATTAGAGTAGCATTTGAAAAGCAGTTTAAACCATGAAAAAATTGCTGCCTAACTATTAACAAAGAAAGCTTTAGTATGTGCTGTTTCTTTGCTTTAGTTTTTAGATTCCTTGTATCTATAAATTAACTGATTTCTGTCTTTATTACTTGACACTTCTCTTGAATTTTAGATTTTTCAAACTGTCCTCTCTTTCACCTTTTACATTTCCTAAAGCACTTTCTGTTGTGATTATTGATTTTTGTTATCCATTCAGTCTAGACATCACTTCTGGTATTTTTTTCTTTATATTTTATTCTTTGTTGAGTTCAGTCCTTTCTGTGTTATAATTTGATTTATGTTGCTCTCATTGTATACAGTATTGTTCTTGTCATGTGTTTTATCTCATCTTGGAATAGCAAGTTATAGTTTTGTTTGGTATGCTGAGCAGTTTTTTTGGAATGCTTTCATTGTCAGGCTACTTATCTGCTCTCCATATCATTTTTAAG
>PVIR01015022.1:9756-39182 GCA_004026965.1 Petromus typicus | reverse complement strand
GAGTCCTAGCATTGTATGTTATATATTGTGAAATAGAAAATACTCAATGTAAAATAAGGTGAAAGGGGACAATGTTGAGATTGTAACAAAAAAGTAAGGAAACAAATTTTATATATATGGGGGGGTGGTAGGGTGGGTGGGGCTATGGGAAAAAATGAGAATTAAGTTGTGTCTTATACTGGTACAAATCCCCATTATGAAGTGCAAGCATGATGTGTATATTTAATGTACCAATAAAGATAATTAAAAAAATCCACTTGGAAATGGTGGATAATTGATTATTTCTGAACACAAATGTCTAATTATGAGTATGGCTGTATTAGAGAATGCAAAAAAAAAGGAAAGGGAAGATTTATGAAGTGTTACTAGAGACAATAACTGGTATGAAGCCGTTCAGGGATTGAAAGTTACAAACTGGAAGACATGATACAGGCTGGCTTCATTTCTGTTCAGTTTGACACATTTTATCCAATTCTCCAAAGACTTGGCTGCGAAGAGTGAAGAGTGTAGAAAATTACCTTAACACAAGATATGTGGTCTGACTCATAATACTGGAAGTATTAAAGATGTGTCTAGCACAATCAATTTTCAGTACACCTTTCATTCTGACAGGCCCCTTACGTGGGTTAACATGTAAAAATTCATTGTGTATGTTTTCATAACAAATGCTAGTTAAGAACATATGCCAACTGATATAAGAGAGACTCAAACTTTAATTTATCACATCCATATTTAATAAGAGCTTGTGGGTGAAACCTTCATTCCTAAATATTGTAAAGGTGGAAAACTGAGGTTGGCCGTGAGCTTAACTGACATACACGTCAGGTGTTGAGAGTAGGCAGTCAAAGCGTGAGCTTGGAAAGCCAGTGAAGTGGACAAACACCAGAATGGAAGCGACATTTACTATTAGAAAAATTATAAAAGCATATCAACTGGCCCACAAAAGAAAATTTCAAATACCATGTTGGATTATAAAATACATGATAAAAATTTGTCTCTTACAGTTTACTAATATAAAATGTCTTGGAATTACCTGTATGTTTGGTGCTTAATGAACTTAGGATCTGAGGCCCCTCAAGGTGTGACTCTGGTCTTGTATATGGCACAGTGAACTGTGGAAACTCAGAGCTGGTTCTGAGGAGATGAGCAGACATAACGGGGAGGCTGAGTTCTTGCAATAGGAGCTCCTCACTTTTACATAGCCTTTTCCTGCTTCTGTTCTCACTTTGTAGCTACATCCTTAAGGATATAGGACTGACATTTGCGTGCTGTTTTATGCTGGGAAAATTTGGGGCATGAAGACTTGACTAGGATTGCAAAGGAAAGCCAGGGTTAGACAAGATCAGGCACATTCAGGGTGATATGACTGTAGACAAAGTCAGGGTTAGACTAAGACCTAGTTTAAGTTCCACTTAGCCATGACTATAACTCTGAGCTTTAAAGATGTTGGCTGCCTGGGTAAAAATTCATTCTAATATCAGTTGCTTCTGCAGAAGAATTAGAAAAATTGTGCTCTGCCACAGAAAGAATTTAAATCTACTTGCACGAGAGTAGACAACATGATTAATGCAGGTTTAACCATCAAACAGTACCTTAAAAGGTATTATTATACAACAAAGCATTGCACTGTGATACATGTATAGAAAAGGAAGAGAGCCTGTATTCATTTTCATCTTTTTTAAAATAATGAGCTTATTTAATATAATTTCCTAGGCCTGTCTAATTCTATCAGACTGCTTCAAATAATTCCTTTAATGTGATAATGTCATTTGCACTCTACATACAAATATCTACTGAACCATGAAACTATTCTCTAGGATTTTTGTTACAAATTATTACAAATTGTGCAGTTTAAAATAACAGAGATGTATGCTCTTACACTACTAAAGACCAGAGATTCAAAATTAAGGTGTTGGAAGGGTGATAGCTCTTTCTTTTCTAGCTTCTGGCAGCTCTCAACAGCTCTCAACAGTCCTTCGTGGTCTTGGGCTTGTAGCCATAGCACCTCAGCTCTGCTTTCTCCTTCACATGGGGTATTCTTCCTTGTGTGTATCTCTGGGTGAAGTCTTTTCAAAAGAGAAATCTTAGGGCTGCAGATTTAGCTCAGTGGTGTCCAGCCTGCTCCACTGGGCACCAGTGGATTTATGGTGGATTTAGCATCTACCCCAGTCCTATTGGTGTCATGTTTAGTGACTACATTTGTGGCACTCATCTCCAAAGAAAGTCACATTCTGAATTTCAGGAAGACATGAATTTGTGGGGAGAACTGCACAACCCATTATAGATCATTTATTCAACAGTGTCTATGGGGAATAGGGCACCTGTCGGGCACTCAGGATACAAAGGTGAGCAAGACAGACACGTGTCCTTTGCCCGACCAGCAGAGGGAAAAGAAGGCAGTGAAATAAAAGCACAGCATGTGGGCAGTGCTGGACAGACAAGCAGGGTGTAGTTCTTGAGTAATATATTTTGTAGAAAGCTACCTACTCATTTCAGAATCTGGTCTCTCAAGTGGGACTATGAATAAATATATTTTTCTCTTGCATTAGGCATTTGGTTTCTCTTCCAGCAGTTGCCAGGAAAGTTTTAGTGTAAAATGTCATTGTCACCACCATCTCCCTCCTCCTGTGGTGATTTTACCAGTCATCAGACTGAGGTCAGTGGGTGCATATGCTGAGGATGACTTAGCCTCTCATCAGGGAGCTTGGGAGCTTCACTCACCCACAGCGCGAGGTGTAATGCTGGCTGCTCAGGACTATTCAGAGAACCACCTGGGGCTTCTGTTAGAGCAGAGGGGTGGGTCATGAAAAGACCTCCCCTGATCAGAAAGTCTTTGTCACACAAGCCCTTCAGGTATCTCTCTCTCTCTCTCTCTCTCTCTCTCTCTCTCTGTGTGTCTCTACCAAGGATCAAACTCAGGCTCCTGCATTTGCAGAGCAGGCTGGGCACCAATGAGCTAAATCTGCAGCCCTAATATTTCTCTTTTGAATACTATGATTCATCTAATTCTGGAAGTGGAAATATCCTCTGATGTTTTGTTTCAACCATTTCAACTATTATGAGACAGGATATTAGAGATGAGGATATTAGACACTGAGGCTAATGCCTTTTCGATCTACACTGCTGCCTTTTCAAAGCACTGGCCTCTGTTTTACATAGCAAGTGAGATGAGGAATCAGTGATTTCAGATTAACACTACTGTACTGTTGACTACAGTAATTCTGCTGCTTCCTTTATATTCGAAGATGGATAAGACAATTTCAAGAACAGCAATGTGTGGTGTTGTCTAGAGTCACTGTCAGGTACTATGTGGTCACAGAGCACTGCCACAGGTGCAGCACAGCTGAAGGGACCAAGTTCAGCCATAGTCCAGCAACCAGTTATTTCCTGAGCACCACTGCATGTAATGCATGGTCAGAAATGCAGTAAAACAAATGTGTACATATTTCACTTCTTAAATCTTGGCTTCAATCCTCAGTACTACAAAAGAAAAAAAAAAGGAAAAGAATCTACCCTTGGGGGTTTACATAGCGTACATCATCATTTACATATTTTTGCAGCTTTTACAGATGTATTTGTGTCACAGCGGATGCCTCATTGTTTGCCTGACTGACTGAGATTACTCTCAGATACCATCAACTGTAAAGTATCGAGAACAATGAAACCATAGTTCTTGTTCTCTGAGACAGGAGAGCAATGTCTCTGAGGGGAGACTCTAATAACCTTTAAAGGATGCTTCGATGAGATGAATGGAAATGGTTGGAGAGGGGGTTCTTAGGAATATCACATGGGCTGTGTCGTGGGGGAGAAGGCAGAAGAGAGAAGGTGTAGAGAAGAGGGGGGTGGCAGCAGAGGGCACAGAGAAGAAGAAGGCCTTAGCAACACCTAAAATGGCTTTCTCTAGGTTCATAACTCATTAGCCCACAAGATTTTCAAAGCCACACATCTTTCTCTCATGTGTGACTTGGGGTAAGTGTTTTCTAATATGGAAGATTCTTTAGCCAAAGAACTCATTACCCATTCTTTCTGTTTCTTTACCTGGGTGGGGTTCTGAATTTCCTTGATTAGAAGTGAGGGCATATTCATTTGTAACAGGGATGTTTCTGGAACTACACACTAACTCCTTTAGGACAGTGTGGCGAGTCTAAGGCGACGTGTTCTCTGTTGGCACTAGAGCCAAGTCTAGCATCAGTCCAGCAGCCAAACATGCGAGTTTCTTTGCAGAGCTGTGGCTGCCCTTTGGACGCTCAGTCTCTGAAAGGTTCACCACCTCCCAGCCCATGGTGGGGAGGTAAGTGGTTCCAGCCCCAGGCAGGTGGCATGGTGAGCCAGACTGTCCCCATCACAGATCTGTTTTCCATTATCTCCTGCCGTCTCACACCTCCCCTCCACCCCCCCCAAGACCTTGACACTGTGGCCTGGTATCAAGTGAGAAACCACAAGGCCCATGAGTGAACGCAGAGCCCACGTGCTGGTTTCATGTTTGATGAATATCATTGGCTCCTGTCATAGACACCAGACAAATGCCAAGTGAGTGTATTGGCAGCCCCATGCCACAGCTAGTGAGTCAGACTTAGAGGCCCATGCTCTCTAAAGATGAGCTCTTGAAATGGGTCCTCCTTTCTTGGGAACGCGCTGCCAGACATCACATTCTTTCATCTATGTTCTTTTAAAAAAAGTTTAAATTTTTTTTTTTTTGGCAAGTTAGGTGGTAAATTTTTGACATACATTATGATCGCATCATCACTGGGAATATGTTCCTGCATATGGTAAATCTTGGTTCTCTCCCCCCATCTCCTCATCATCCCTTCCATCACTTCATCCTCCCTATTTACAAAATTTTTGTTTCCATTTTTTCTTCTTTTCTTATCTATGTTAAACAGCCCAGTGCTCAAGGCCGTGAAAAGCTAGGGGTGGACCTGCTTGCAGTCTGCTCGGTTGTCACGTGCCTCTAGATATACACGACACACCATGATGCAGTCAGTTGGTCAGACTTACTAAGTGGGTACTTAGCTGTGTTTTTTTGTTTTGTTTTAGTGCACTCACAGCAGGATTGGAATTGGCTGGGGTGCAGGAGGGGAAGCCTGGGCTCTAGGTTTTCCCTACATCCTCTTGTGATGAATCATCACCAATCTGCTGTGTGATGACTTCTCTTCTCCATGGTTGGTTCTGAAGTAGACACAGGGTCACAGAGCATGGGAGACTAGCTCAGTCTTTGTAATAATTTCTTCTCACTTCATATGTACATAAGAAGGAACAAAAGCTCTCTTGAGTGGGACAATACAAATGGTGGAGGATTGGAGGGCAAGATTAATCATCTCATTTCTGTGGGCCTTAATTTCTTCACCTGCAAAATATAATGTTCAGCTGGAAGATAACTTCTTTGGTAGTGTTTCATCCTCTGAGTGTGGAGTTCAGTAGATTAACCCATGAGAGGAAACCACATGTGCCCACTCAACTTCTCATCCAGCAGATGTCCTCTTGGTTGCTACTACTCTACAGTGGTATGTACTTCAGAAACTGGGGAAATGTCTTTGATTTGCAAGACTCTTTCAGAGAATTCTGCAAAGTCACCCCAAATAAGTCACAAAGACTTTAAGTGAGAAAAATGAGTAAATTTGTGAATGAAGATGCTTCATGTCTTTTTCTCTTTTATGAAATGGACTTAGAGTTTAAAACTCTCATGGGAAGTGAGTGCTGGAAGGGATGACTATGGCGTTTTAGTGTTTTAAAAGATGACCAATTGGCGTGTGGAGTGTTTATGACACTTGTCCAAGTACCTGCTTGGTATCAGAAAACGAGCACTATGCATGGAGTCCTGTGCTCTTTGTGCTAATTTGCACATCAGTTGTGACTCTAATAGGTGACAACTCATGTTGGTGCCAACCAGCTTGGGGGGGTGATTAGTCACTTGGGGATTACGGTGGCGGTGGTGGTGGTGCCGTCATAGACTCTTGGAAAGTCTTCTTAAGAGTAGTGCCTTGCACACAAAGGACAATAAATCCATCTCTGCCATTGCTACACAGAGGGGAGGCGGCCAGACTCCCATGGGGACCCGAGTTTACACTTCCTTCACACACTCAGTGCAGTGACCTGATGTTTGTCCCGGGGCCCAGAAGAGCTGGGCTGGGCAGGGCTCAGAAGAACTCTCCCTTCTGCTACACTTCTTCCTTGGTCTCAGCTCTGATGATAAGACAAGGAGGGGAGTTCTCCTTGGGGTGGGGAGGCCCCAGCTATCAGCTGCCAACAGAGTGAGAAGCAGGAATTCCACTGCCCAGGGCATGAAAACAAATCTTTCCCTCACTTTAAATCAGGACACCCTGCCAAAAATAACCTTGTGGGCAGAGCTGTTGTTCTTGGCAGGCACAATAGGCTTTTTTCCCTCTTGTTTCTTTTCTTAGTCAGAATACCATCATAGGGTACCAGAAAAGAAATAGATAAGGAAAAGTAATCATCCTTTTTCTACTCCTGATCTCAGGATCTCACTTCTCGGTCAGTTCCTGGAAATGTTTGCAAGCTATTTTTTGTGCATTCTTTCACATATATTCAATTCTCATAGAAGTGTGTATCTAAACAAACATGACCAGATATCTTATACCCCCTCTTTGTTATTTTCACTCACTAGATTTTTTTGTTCTATATTGAGCTTCATTGTCTTTTTAACCAAATTCACTGTGGATAATTTATCTTTCAAGATTCCTGTCTGTACTATTTTCTTGTTTTGCTTTTGAGTACTGAATTGGTTTAAATTAGGTTTTTCAAGCTGTTGAAGAGAAGGGGAAGAGTTGATATGTAAAAATAAAAGAACTGTTGAACTCTGGAGTTCAGATTTTACTGCCTGTGCCTCCATGGCAGGATAAATGTGCAGGAAGTTTTCAGAACTTGCTCCGAGTAAGTGCTGGGAGTCTGTGGTCAGGACAGAGTGACTGGTCCCAGACTCTTCCATGCGAGGATCTGTGTGAATAGGTTTCTTAACCCAGAGACTACTGAGTCCACTGTTACCCAAGGGGGAATCTGGGCTCAGCAGGGACAAAACAGGAAGAGTTAGTAGAAATGAGGACTGATCTAAGATGCTTATGTGACAGAGCAGAATAATTTGCACGTATTTAAAAAGATGCTTCAGAAACACAAAGAGTCAGGTAGGAATTCTGGGTTTAGTTCTCACAAAAAAAGCCAAATCTTTTCCTTTACAGGCCACTGTATTTCTGCTTCATTGGTTATGACTTATGGATTCCATTTAGTCATTTTTTAAAAAAATATTCTTTTCTTCCCTTAGGTGCAAAATCCTCCAATTCAAAGTATCAGCATCCTACTTACTGGTAAGTATTGTCTAAAATTTAGTTGAGGGCTGGGGATTTAGCTCAGTGGTTCTGGTGCCTGCTTTGCAAGTGCAAGGTTCCGGGTTCGGGCCTCAGTAATGACATACAATTATACCAGGTGTGGTGATCTCAGCATTTGGGAGGCAGAGGCAGGAGGATTGCTGAGTTCAGGACCAGCCTGAACGAAAAAGCTTAGTTGATTAATATTTTAAAAGCATCTCTTTTCTTTAGTCTCTTAGTTTCTTCCAGAACATAAGATTGTCCTCTTCCTTAGAGCAACATTATATCTAGAATTGCCAGTGGCTGAATACTGTTTTCATTAAAGATATCTATAAAGAAGGGGAGGAATTGGTCATCCAAATACATGGTTATCTCTGCACTTTATGTTTCTCACTTAATCAATCCCTTGGGAAACTTTGAGAAGAGAATTCTTATTTTTTTTCAGCTAATGAGCCTAAGAGTTTACTTTCTACAAGTCTGTCTGGCCAAAAAAACACATCATCTGGTAATTCTATTCTAGGAGAAGATTATACCTTATTAGAATTGAGGAAGGTCTAGATATGAGGAAAAAAGATACTGTGAGATTATCCTTTGAGTCTGTGATTACATCTAACCACCAATAATTTCTGCATGAATATTTAGTTATTTAATTAAGTTTTCTGAGCCTAGAGGGCAGTAGCTTTGCCCTTCCATAAATGGTGTTTATTTTCAGTTCAAAATATGTCTCTGGGCCAGAATTACCAGATCTATTCTTTGTGGATCTATTCTTTCCCATTACCAAGGGACATAATCCAAAACAGGTGATCTGAGGCAGTTACCTGGCCATTTAGTATAATACTGAGGCTAATATGGAAATAAAATAAATTAAAGCTTTTTGGTTTGCACTGGACATGACTCTGTACAAAGTTACCAAAGTGGATGTGGCCACTTTTCTTTCCCCTGTTCGTCCTCCTTTCTTTCTCCTGTGATATTAAATCTTCCAAAGTTACCTTCCAGGGAAAACTAGCAATAGAAGGTAGAAGGGAGAAGCAAGTCTGTGTCCTTGGACCCTTCCATCTCCATCTGATTGAGCGCACTTTGATTCTGCATCATTATACTTAGGGAACTACTAATATTAAGTTCTGTCAGTAGGTCTGAGGCTCACAGCATATGGAAAACATGCATTTCTTGTCAAACAGAGAGATCTTTGAGACAAGCTCATAGGTGATGTGTGGGATGAAGCTGGGGGCACTGTTGCGACCCTTTGCCATGGTCCACCCACTAAGTAGGAAAGTGAGCATCGAAGTTGCCCCTGCCTCCCACTTATGAAAACCCTGTTTTATCTTAGATAGATAGGAACCCTCAGCTCCAAATCTCATTCCTACTTGAGACTCTCCTGGTCCAGGTATTAGTTTTATCCCTTCTTCCATTCCACAGATCAAGCAGATCCCAGCACATAGGTTTCAGAATTCCTCTCTGGATCACTTTCTCTTCACCTGGTTCTAGATATAGAGGGAGGATATTGTCCAGTGCTGTATTCAGAAATAATTTTTTTTCAATTTTTCATTCCACCCACTTCAGGATGTAAAGAAGGAAAATTGTCCCTCATCCCAAATGATGCCCAGATCATGAAGGTGGAAAACAACTCTGTCATCATCAACTGTGATGGGCTTTATCTCATCTCCATGAAAGGCTACTTCCAGGGGGAGGTTAGCATCAGCCTTCATTACAGGATGCATCGGAATCCCATCGCCATCCCCGTGAGAAAGGACCTGCAGGCTGACTTCACCACAGTGGTCCCTTTGGCTTACAAAGACAAAGTCTACTTGAGTATGAATGCTCCGAATACCTCCTGTGAGGACTTCAGGATGAATGGTGGGGAACTGTACCTCATCCATCAAAATCCTGGTGGATTTTGTATCTAAGGAAGATCTGACAGTAACACTTCCAGCCAGGGACCAGGATGAACTCCAAGCTGGGGGTGAACAGGACGCACAGGCTTCCCTGTGGGTGGAGGAGCCCTTCCAGCTCAGCCATACGGGATGTAACCAGAATGTATCCTGTCCCCCCCACACACACACTCAGGGATATTTAAAACATTATTTTACCTTCCAGTTAATATTATTTATCCTATTATCTTTTAAATCACTTAACTCGTTCCCCATGACTGCTGATTGTCTTGAGCCCACTGGGAACCTTAGTGAATGAAAAACTAATGGCTTCTTTCATTCCCATTGTTTCTATCGGTCAGGCAATTGTCAAAATAAACGCGTCATTAGACAGACTCTTGGCTACATTTCTCAGAAACATGGCATGCGTGGCATTGCCAAAGTGGAGAAGAGCAAGGAACAGGGTTAATGGATCTGTGAAAGGTGCTATCTTCCAACCCCAGGGAACCAAAGAGGCCTCTCTACAGTTCAGTTGGTTATTGTTTGCATATTGCCTAAATACTTCTCTCAACTGCTGCGAGTTCCAAAGGAAAATCATCTTGGGAAAATCAAGCTTTGGGATAGCTGAGGAATATTGTGTCTGCAAGTGTTTTTCTTTTCCACTTTGCCTTTCCAGTTTCCAAATATACATAATAGAAATTTGTCTTCCAAGAACCATCCTGGGAGAGGATGTGAGATAATTGGTGAGGGTTAGCTTTATCACGTGGTACAGTAACAAACTACAATCTCAGGGTAAAAATCACCTTGGGTTTTAACAACCTGGAGAGGAAAACCTGTTCTTTGTCACAGATAGACAAAGTAGCACATGCTCATCGCCTTCGTCTATGCTGAGATTCGTAATCAGCACTGTGCTTTCTACACGTATACCACATTGCTGGTTATCAAAAAAAAAATGAAACAAGGCTATAATCACAGATGATTTTGTGTCCAAAAGCACCCAGAAGTTATTTTACCTTGTGAAAGCATGATCTCTCCTTAGAGAGGCTATAAGGCCAATTGTGATCTTGCATTGATCATTGAGATGAGCAGGACAATTATCCAATATCAAGGTGTAAAGGAATTAGGGACCCTTTTGTTTACTTTAAATTCCTCCCCCCACTCAATATTGTGTATATTGCACTGGGGAAAATCTGATGTTTTTCATAACAGATTTCCAGATGATTTGTAAGTTTTCTATGCCAATACTTTTACAAATGTAAATGTTTCACATACTCTTTTAGATTTCCTGGTTATCTTAATTTGTGGGTACAGCACATCAGAAAATCTTTCTGGATAATTCTTTGCCATCACAGGGATTATCCTCTGTGATTATTTCTAGAACCTTCAGAAAGGCAGAGAACTGTTTGTCCCTACACTAACTGGTCTCAGCTACATTTGAGTTTTATTTTCCGATAGTTTTCTATTTCCTTGTAAGCATCAATCCCCAACTATATTCCCACCTCTCTTTTTCAACCTGTTGTGGAAAGAGGCTAACTAAATATGATAAGTAAAGGAATGTATGCATAAAGCAAGAGGAATCAAACTCTGACTGGTGCCAAGGTACTAATATAATGGGGATTATAGCTAAATACGTAGGGCCAACTGTGGATCGTGCACTGGGTTAAATGCTTTTCATGAATTCTGCAGATTTATGTATGTGTGCTTCCGTGTATAGTTTACTTTTTTATTATTGACTATTTTTTGGGAAGTAGCTGTTACTTCATAAGTGATACCTGGAAAAGTAAATGATGATCATAGGTAATATTTTAAAAGATATATTTCTTTTACTGTCAGTAATGGTGACTAAAATGAAGGTCTTTAACTGAGCTACATCCTCAGCTCTTTAAAAACTTTTCAAGTTCTGAGATGAAGGTTTCCCTAAGTTGTTAAATTGCTCAGGCTGGCAACCCGTGCTCCTCTTGCCTCAGCCTCCCAGAGTGCCAGGACAGAAAGCATAAGTCACCGTGGCCAATTATATTTGCTTTTTAAAAGTTTGGTATTTGTATTTCTTGTAGGGATGCAGTGTACAGACCAGACTTCAGCTGTTGTCTTGGATGCCCCTTCTTTAAGGGCTGCTCCTGGCCCGCTCTTCTCATGCTGCCTTCCTGCCATCACGCAAGGCTTTGCCACTGAGCACTAGACTCACTCCTCCACCTTCCTTTCATCAAAACAGATGTGGTTTATGTCTCAGGCCCTGGGAGTCATATCCTTCAACAGGATAATTAACCTATACTTTGCACACGAAGGAGACTAGGGAAAGAAAAAGTGAGGATCAGAAGTTAGGAGTTGTAGGTTTCTCTCAGTCGTTAACTAGCCAAGTGACATTAGACAAACTATTTCGTATATGCACACTGATTTCTTCTCTTGCTAAATGACAAGAGGGTTGAATGTTCCGATAGTTTAGAATCTTATTCTCATAATGTAGCTCAAAAATGCACATAGTAAATATTTATAAACAGGTTATTTTGTGTTAAAAGGGGTAACTTTCTTTTTTATTGCATATGTTTTCTTTTTTATCCTCACGGAAGCTGAACATGTTCCTTTAGCCTCCTTGGCAATACTTTAGGGCAGTTAACAATTGCTGTTTAGTGACTTTCTATTTAGAGAATGCTTAAAGGACTCCAATCTTGATGCAGATCATAATGTTTTTAAACATAGTGGGCAAATTCCTTATTTTAACCCGTCTATCTATACTTAGTGCTTTGTTTGGTCTCAGGAAATATAAATATTGACATTAATGATACTACTAATAATGATATTGACATAAAAACAAATAAAAGTTTCCAGAATTCACCACTGAGAGTGTTAGAGTTGCTGTTTGTTCTTTGCTTTTCGGTATTCTGATTAGCTAATTTTCCGATGAAGGGAGGATGGGAGAAGTTTTTAGGTTTCTTACTTGTTTTAGTAAATTTCTTGTTGCTGAGACAAAACATTCAACATGCAAAAGTTAAGGAGGTAATGTTTATTTAGCTCACAGGTTGTAGAAATTTCAGTCTATAATCAACCGGCTCCAGGGCATAGCAAAGAGACACCACAGAGGAGAAGCAGCTCATGGCAAGCAGGCAGGAGATGGCAAAGACATAAGAGGCAGCAAGGAGCAGGAAGAAAAACAGTAGCTCTCTTTCCACCTCATATATTCTGTGTAGGGTAGCCAGCCTTATGGAGGGTCACACACACACCCAGGCTGAGGTACACTTAATCTACCCAGAGCTATGCCAAACCAATCAGTGGAATAATTTATTAATCACTCATCCATGATCCTAGTATCACACAATATAGATAGATCCACCTTCAAAACCTCCACCTATGACCACATGAGGCTTAGGGGATACTTCTACACACAAGCCATAACACTGCACCCTTTGGTCTTCCAAAGACTCCTGCTCATTCCTTTATACAAAGGCCTTCAGTCCATCTCCAAGAACTGCCAAAGTTCTACAAGTTTCAGCATTGCAGAAAAATTTAAGTCTAAAGTCTCTTAAAAGTTAAGACAAACTCTCAGCAAGGCCTCAGTATAAACGAAAAGGAAGTTAAACCCTTCCAGTGTACAATGGCACAAGACAAACATTTCTGTTTCAAATAGGGGTAGAAATAATGAGATCAAAGCAAGTCCAAAATTCAGCAGGGCAAACACTAAGTCCTATAGTTGCATGTTTATTACCCAAGGCAAGATGAGAACTCAAAAGGGCTTGGGTGACTCTGACCCTACAGTGGTCATAGCTCCCACAGCTTCTCTCTTGGGCTGGCTCTGCTCACTCATTGTAGCTTTCCTCAAATGATCCATGTTCATTGCTTCTCCAAACTTCACAAACTGCCCTCTCAAGTCTTTCCCCAGCCTGGCATCCAAGATCCTCTTCTGAAACCTGGGTGGAAGGCTTCCTGACTTCACAACTCTCGCATTCTGCATGCACCTAAAACCAGCATCATGTGTATGATGCCAAGGTCTACGAGCAGCTGGAGCAGTAGCCGGGATGTCTTCTCTCTTGGCTGAAGGGTTTGGTGCTTGGATTGCTGAGCACTCTGAACTCCATCCTGAGGTGTAAATTCTCTAGGCTGCTGCTATTGTGAAACATGGTGCACTGGACCTCAGTGTTCTCTTCTTAAAGCAAATTTCTTCACTTCTGCAGCCTTGAGGGTTTTGCAGAGGCTGGAGTTCTACTGTTTTTTATGATGCCCCTAGGCCATCTTTTCCATTGTTGTCTCCTTTTTCAGCAACCAAGTTCTTCTCTGCTGACCATTGCAGTCCACAGATCTACTGAACCTTCCTTTCTGATCAAACTCACAATCATTCCACTGACTTCTATGCTCTTGATTCTCAACACAGATGTGGTGGAAGTCCCCAAAGTAGCCACACCACTGCCTCAAACTTAGACTGTCTTGACATTTCTTCTGCAATATCATTAGTTGACAACATTAATTTCAGTCTCAGGAAAAATCTCTGAGCAAAATTCAGAAAAACTTGCTGCCAAGGCATAATATGCATGCCTTGGAGTTCATCAGCCAATCCAGTGCATCTTACTAGCAGACACATCCTAAGCCTGGTCTTTACAGACAGCACTTCTACCACTGTCCAATCTTCTGACCAGAATCCCCCATGAAATACACCTTAAAGCGTTCAAGGACTGCTTCTTCAGCAGCCATCTCACAACATTTCCTGTCTCTTCCCCTTCCCCCAAGCCAATTCCAAAGGCTCCCAAACCACACGGTCAGGTACAGCAGTCCCAGGAACAACCCAACTCCTCTGGCACCAAACTTTTCTCATTTCTGAGACAAAATTCATAACACCCAATCAAGAGGAGAGATTTATTTCTGCTCCTAGTTTGTAGGGGTTTCACTATGTTTTTACTTGTCTTTGATTTTGGCCATAGGAGGATGATAGAATTAGGAAGGTTCATCTTGCTTTTGAAAAATTATCTCTAGAGGTTCTCAGAATCCCTCTTCATAGTTTGAGAAATAGATACAAATGAGATTCCTCCTTGCATTGTTTTTTTGGTCCCCTGGGACCTCTTGCCTTATTTCTAATGCTGCAATGATGTCATTGAGAGTTACCTCCCTTGGAATGATAATTCCAAGGATGATAATTACATCTTCTGTCTGGAGGAGTGCCCACAATTGTTAACAGGCTGTGTGGCAGTGTGGCCACAGGAATTCCAGTGCTACCCTGGATGCTGGTGGTGACTCTCTCCTCCTGAAGTGCTACTCTTCTTTTGGCTTCTCTGACCTCATTTTCCTGGTCTTCTCTTTCCCTCCGTATTCTTGGATTTCACTATTCTTTTTTCTCTGCTTCCCCTTCAGCATAGGATCATTAAAATAATCATTAATCTGAACCATTTTATACATCAGATATGTAAGTACTTACATATATTTTGTTCTTAAAATTAAATTTTGAGCAAGTCTTTGGAAGGTCCTTGTTACAGAAGCCTCCCTTACAGAGAATGTGGGAGGCAGGAGCCTTCTTCCCAGCAGCTAGTCAGAGTAGCTATTGTAGCCACTTAGTCATTCCATGGGACCAAAACATGAAAGGAGGGTGCTGACATGCAAATATAAATGTCACTTAGGACAGCTGGTACATGAGAGTAACTGGTACTTTATTACCCCTTGAGTTCCTCACAGAAGCTGGTTACATAGTCATTTCTGATCATGAAAGTGTGGATTTAAGGCCCTCAATTCACATTATATTTAGAAATAGACTTGAAATTGCCTCAGGAACAGGAAATTAAACACCAAGAAAGATCTGTAATATGCCACAGTACTTGCAAAATTGGGAGCTATTGTTCCCCAGGGCACAGTTAGACATGTGCCTGGAACAATGTTTTGATTAAGGAAGTGGGTTGACTGTTTATTTCCTTGTGGCTGTGCTATACCAGGGACAGAGGGATGTTACGAGCCTAAATACAGAGTCAGCATGTAGGTTTTCTTGGAGTTCTGCCAAGGCTGAGGAAACTTTTCAGTCTTAAACTTAACTTAGTCTAAACCTTCTTACATTTCTGAGGCTTTGAGTCTAGAATAGTAAACAAAACAAAAATTTAAAAATCAATAATTATAATATTAAGAAAGAATTTCTAAAGGTCCTTTCAATCTAGGGCTCTATTTTTATGTAGAGAAATATACTACCTTGATAATTCTTAGGCTATGACAATCTATATCCCACGACTATAGTTTTCAGACAGAACATTCTATAGTCTAAGGAGTCAGGGGATTAGGTATGATAGACTGGCTGGGAAAGTGGGCATAACTGCCAACCAGGAAACATATGCAGAATAGATCCTAAAGCCCCTGTATTTGGAACTAACAAGAAAGTGCTAACTTTAATTCTTCTAATACCAACAGAAGCAGGGTTTTTGTTTTTGTACCAGGGATCAAACTTGGGATCTTGTGCTTGTCAGGCAGGTGCTGAAATGATTGGGCTAAATGCCTGGCCCTAAAAGCAGATTTTTGATAGGTTGGCCGACCACTTACGTCAGTCTGAGGAGAGGGAGATACAAAAATGGCTGTCATCAAGCTCTTAGCCACTGCTATTCTCTCTTTCGCGGTTGCCCACTCTCACCCTGGAGAACGGGCCTCTTTTCCTACTTTTAATTGACCTGCACTCACTCTGCAGAGCGTGTTTCTCTTCTTACCTTTAACAAATGTAAAATCTTGCTAGTTTTTGCACTCATCTGCCCAATTTTGTTTGGGACAAGAAGAATTTAGAGAGACTTTAGAAGGAGTCTTCAGAACTCCAGAACCCAGTAACGCTATGACTATTCCTTGACGTGACTAGACTTTTTTCAGCTTATGAAAATGTCATTCAGTACTTAAAATCAGTCAATAGCCAGACAGTCAACACAAATTTATTCTACTCCTATATATTTGCCAGGCACTAGGCAAAGAGTTCTGTGGTATTTTACTTCTGTGAGGGAATGAAAATTACCCATTGTTCTTGATCTCCTTTTACTCTCAAGACCATCACATTTTTTATTCACCCTGCTCTTAACACACAGGAATTACCTACATGCACTCTAAAATACTAGTCCCTCAATAAGCATCATTGATCAGATGTACAAGTTATTTTTAATTTTTTCATTAATATTTTTATTCCCCTAAGTCATACTTGTACTATTTTAAGCTCTTGAATAATGATGAAAACATACTTCTTCCAGATAATACACTGTTCTTATTTTACTGATAACTAAATCTCATTTTATTAGTAGTTAAATATGTCACTGGGAAGCTGGATTCTAACACCATGAGAAACCAGGGATGGTTCTTAGTTCTTTTTTCCTTGAAGAAAAAAAAATTTAGATAGGATATAGATGCAGTTATATAAAGGGTAGGCGGAGCTTATTACAATAGAAAGAATTCACCTTTACAGGTGAAGGTGGGAGAGCAGCGAGATGGCAGTTGCCCTGAACCGAGGCTTTGCCCCATTTATGTGATTAACCGAGGCTTTAAGGGATCTCGCTGCCTTCCTTTGAGGTCATTGTTCTTCTATATGGAAAATGAGGCCTTTTTGATGAACTTCAGAGAGATAAAACATTTCTGTCTACTCTTCTGGTGGAATGGTTTTATCCAGTTGGTTTGAGGCCTTGAAATTTTTCTAATCTCTCATCCATGGTCTAGACAGTGTATGGGCTGCAGGGCTGAGTCACCATGTTCAGTGAAAATTATGTTCTCTGAGATTTAAAAGGAAAAAAAATCACCTCTTGCTTCTCCTACTGTCTTGATAATACCTACATGGTATTTTCCAAGAAGGCAGATGTATGAAAGTCCAAAATAATTTTATGTCTGAATTTTTGTTCTTAGATTATTGAATTGATAAGATAAAGAGCACATGGTCAGAGCTAGTAGGTGTCTTAATACATTTTGGACATAACTGATGCCACTTTCTTCATCCACAGACACTTATTGAATTTCTATTATGTGGTTTAAAAATAAACCCAAGATGGCTTCCAGTCACAGCGTTCTGAGTATCTAAGTACTCAGTATACTGTATAGCATGGATTGAAGTGGGGAGAATCAGAAGGCAGGATATTAGACAAAAAAGATGGTTCTGACAAATACAAAGAAGGGTCTGAATCTGAAATAGATTAGAAATAAACAACTACTGACACCTGTTGCTTGGTACATGTGGGTGATAAAGGAAAGGGAAAATTTATTGTTGATTTATTAAAAAATATGTTGAAAATCCATGAAGATACAAGAAACAGTGAATGCATTATTGAAAGAAAAAATAGAAAGCTATAAGAAGAATGTAATGTAGCTATTGTTATATGAGGAACACTTGTATTGAGGACTCTTTGGGAAGATGACATTGAAGAGAAGCTAAAAGAATCAGAAGAAAACAGCTCTGTGACACAGGGAGGGATCAATGTGGTAAGGATGGATAATGGATTAAAGAAGCTTAGAACACCTTAGAGAACTATGAAATGCCATTTTGGAAAAGAAGTCTAATAAATATTACCATGGACCGCTCGCGGCATGGGGATCTAGGGAGCACTGAAGTCAGGAATGGACGGAGTTGGTGACGACAGACAACACACGAACACAAGAGAGGTTGTGATGTTGTTGTAATTTTTACTGAAGTGAAGTCTTTTTTTATACATGATTTTTTTTTTTTTTTTTTTAGGTTTTTGGAGACAGGGTCTCGCTTTGTGGTTCAGGCTGGCCCTGAGCTCAGCCTCAAACTCACATCACAATCCTCCTGCCTCTGCCTCCCGAGTGCTGGGATTACAGGCGTGAGCCACCACGCCCGGCACTGTGGTATGTGGTACTGGTTGCTGCTGGGTGTGGTTGTTGTTGTTATGTGGTTACCGTATTGTTACCAGTATTGTTATGTGGTTACCGTGGAATCGAACCCGGGTCCTTGCGCTTGTGCTTGCAAGACAGGCGCCGGAACCACTGAGCTAACTCCCCGGCCCTATACATGATTTTTTGGCTTGTAAAATAAGGGTGATTATTATAGGTTAACAAAAGTTTAAGGAAAAAATAAGAACAGAAACAGAACAGTGATCAATCATTTTGACATTGTGTAAGGTCGTGTGAGATAGTGATGATTTTCTCATGACCACAAAAATCTTTGTAGATCAGTGTGTTTTGTATATAACTTTTTTAAGGAAGTGGACCTTATTATATTAATATATTAATTATTATATTATAATAATATAATATAATTGGGTTATATTATATATATTATATAATTATTATATATTTATATATAATTATTATATATTATATATTATATAATTATTATATTAATCTTGATCTCATAGATTTTATGTGAGCATTAATTTATTTTTGTCAGGTGGCCATGTTATTTTATTTTAGCTGAAACTTATTGTGTCTAACAAGGTGTTTTCTGTTTATGTTATTTTTGTTTGGTGAGAAAGCACAGAACAGTTTACAGGGAAAAAACAGAATAGTTTAGAAGGGAGAAAGTGGCTCGTTTTTACATACTGTTGGGCTAACTGTGTGTCTCCTGGTGAAGCATACTTAACTCAGGCTCTAGGCCTGGGGAGCCTCAAGCCTCAAGCACAGGGGTCGTCCGCCTGGGACCCCAGTCCCTATTTTGTCACGCCTTATTTGGCGGGGGCGTGGCAAAATATGACTAGGTTTTCCTTGTATTAATATAACTATATTCATGTAGTATGTGTTAATCAATGTTTTCCTTCTACCATTTGTCTGCCATCTGATATAAGATGAACTCATCATACCTAATTTTGCATCTTATTTTTTAAATTCCAAGACATCAAAGAGGGAGTATAGTGTCATCAGAGCGTGGCACATGCACTTACACTCAGCTTTCTGGGAGGCTGAAGAAAGATGGTTAAAAGTTCAAATCCAGCCAGGCATTAGGGGAAGGTGTTGCTGTGACTCAGCTAAAAGAAGAATGAACATCACTTAAATATGGAAAAAGGAGATTTGTTCCTCACTTGAAAGCAGGACTAACAAAGTATTAGATTCTTTTTCTTTTTTTTTCAGGTTTTTTGAGACAGGGTCTCACTTTGTAGTTCAGGCTGGCCCTGAGCTGAGCTCAATCTCAAATTCACATCACAGCAATCCTCCTGCCTCTGCCTCCCAAGTGCTGGGATTACAGGTGTGAGCCATCATGCCCGGCACTGTGGTATGTGGTACTGGTTGCTGCTGGGCTTGAGTCTCCACGCCCGGTATTGTATGTGGTTACTGGGGATTGAACCTGGGCCCTTACGCTTGCAAGACAGGCACTGGAACCACTGAGCTAGGTCCCCGGGCCACAAAGTATTAGTTTCTTAAAAGATGTGAGCTGGGGATTTAGCTCAGTGGTTCTGGAGCCTGCCTTGCAAGTGCAAGGTCCCAGGTTCAATCCCCAGTAACCACATACAATACTGGGTGTGGAGACTCACCCCAGCAGCAACCAGTACCACACACCACAGTGCTGGGCATGGTGGCTCACACCTGTAATCCCAGCACTTGGGAGGCAGAGGCAGGAGGATTGCTGTGAGTTCCAGGCTGAGTTCAGGACAAGCCTGAACTACAAAGTGAGACTCTGTCTCAAAAAACAAAACAAAACAAAACAAACCCAAAACAACAAGAACAAAACATCCTTAAAAAAAAAAGATGTCAGTGAATGGAAGCTTCCTTTTACTGTTGTTTCTGCTTTGAACTTAAGTGTGGATGCCAGGTTAGTAAGAGGTGAAAGGTAGTGAGTTTGTACTAGTACAAGTTAGCTAAGCTGGAAGTATATTTTCTAGGATTCTTTTCCTGATGTACTCACATTTGAATCGATATAAAATGTGGAAGGTATAAGTGCCAGGGCAGCCCGTGCCCATTGCTGCTGACCTGTGGCTCCTGTTGTGCTGGACAGTAACCAAACAGATCGAACTCACCCAGCTCTCCAAGATCGTCATCCTTCTCATCCTGCGGCTTCTGTTCTGGGGATGTGTGGGGTTTTTGGAAAAGGGCTCTAATCCTTCTTGCAAGTCTCCAGTGTCCCTAAAGTTGGCAGAGACAGATATGGGTCGCAGCTTGTCTACAAGGGATCCAGTGTTCAAGAGAAAGTGATGATATTGAAAATAAGGAAAGACTTTACATACATGGTGAGTCCTTTCAGAAGACACTCAATAGAAAAAAATAGAGGAGAGGCTAAGAACCATAATTTAAAAACTTTTCTGAAATAAAAAAACTTGAAATCACATCCTGAAAAGGCTTACTGTAAAGCTTGGAATAATGACCCCATACTCTTACGAGCTGTGTCAGTCAATATGCCTGGCTTTGTTTGCTCACCTCTGACCATACCAAACAGACCAGTTATTTTGGTAGTGAGAAAAAAGACTTTATTCAAAACTAGCTGGGAGGACATTGAGGGCCCCATATGCATGTGTACTAATTGTCTCTAAAGGGAAATTGGTGGGGCTGTGGGACAAAAGGAAACACTGTGGAAATCAGTGTGGAGATTCCTCAAAAGACAAGGATTCAAGCTCCCATTTGACCCGTTATTTTATTTCTGATTGAGTTCCCAAAAGAATTAAAAGCATCTTTCTACAGTCATATAGGTGCACTTGTGTTTATAGTGGCACAGATTGTAATATCTAAATCTTGGAAACAGCTCAAAGGCCCATCAACTGTGACTGGACAAAGAAACTGTTCTTATTTTTTATCATAATGGAGTACTAATCAGACATAAAAGATAAACTAGAGATATTTATAGCTAAATGGATCCTCTCTGAGACCATATTCAAGTGAAATAAATAGGTACACATGTGTAAATACCAAATAGTCTCTCTAATGTGAGAAATGGAAGATATAAATGAGGATCAAAATGCATAACAGATATTATGAAATAGGGAGAAAATGTTCAAGGGGGAAGGAGAAGTGGGAAGGGGATTGGGAGAAAGGAAAGAAAGGAAAAGAAATAGTGAGAAAAGAAGAAAAGACAGAAACAAAGCTTTTCTAAATAGGAAGGAGTGGTGGGGTGAAAAGGGGAGAAGAGGAAGGGGCAAAGCAACATCCAAGATGTATCATGTATGGTACAAATTTCCCATGATGAATGTAATCACACTATATACTTACAATGTACCAAAAAATTTAATGAATAAAAAGAAAAATCTAGCATTAAAGTTCCAATTCATCACACTGATTACAGGACCAACAAGGAAAAATTATATTACAATTATATGAACTTTAAATAAAGGAAAATGATAGGCAAAAGTACTATCATCGGACTCTTGAGACCAATGTTCTCTATTAGTTTCTTATTTCTTCTGTAACAAATTATCACAGTAATTTAAGCTTTTAATTTGGAAGGCTAGAAGGCTAAAAATGAGTGTGATTGGACTCAAAGCAAGAAGCCTACAGGGCTGGTTCTTTCTGAATGCTCTCAGGAGATTTGTTTCCTTGCTTTTTTCCAGCCTCCAGAGGTTGTTCTCACTTGCTAGTGGCCCACACATCGTATATCTCTCCTTGCTTAAATCATCACATTGCCTTCCCTCTATTCTTT
The DNA here is from genome assembly GCA_004026965.1 of Petromus typicus. Taxonomy (NCBI): domain Eukaryota; kingdom Metazoa; phylum Chordata; class Mammalia; order Rodentia; family Petromuridae; genus Petromus; species Petromus typicus. Next base: position 17,502 of record PVIR01015022.1, on the reverse strand, counting down.
ATTTATTTATTATTATTATTATTATTATTATTTTTTTTTTTTTGAGACAAGGTTTTGCTTTGTAGTTCAGGCTGGCCCTGAGCTCAGCCTCCAACTCACATCACAGCAATCCTCCTGCTTCTGCCTCCCAAGTGCTGGGATTACAGGCGTGAGCCACCACGCCCGGCACTGTGGTATGTGGTACTGGTTGCTGCTGGGTGTGGGTCTCCATACCCAGTATTGTACGTGGTTAACTGGGGATCGAACCCAGGTCCTTGTGCTGGCAAGACAGGCACCGGAACGTCTGAGCTAAATCCCGGCCCTCTCTATTCTGTAGTAATGAGGAAGTGGCTACAATTAGGAACGCCCAGGATAATGTCTGCATCTGAAGACACTTGACTATATCACATTTGCAAAATCTCTTTTCACCACATAAGGTAAGAACAGATTTGAGGCGTGGGTGTCTGGGGGTCATTATTCAGCCTACCACAAATGCATTTAGACTCAAGAACTTGGAATACAATTTAAAATACTCAAGAAAAAATAATATGAGCCAAAATTTATACTCATTTGGACTGACTTTCAAATATAATGGATATGGATAAATTGACTTCAATTTTTAAAAGCTCAGGAAATTGTGTACCCATGAGTTCTTTTCAAAGAATCTACTAGAAAAGGAGCCTCAACCACTAAAATACTTAGGAAAGCACCTATGAAACTGAACTACGAAACATTCAGTTTTACTAAAACAAAGTTTAATAGTGACGATGATATATAATATCTATAGGTTCTCTGACAATGTGTCTCTAAAAAATGGCAAAAGGGAAATAGGGAGGATGTAGTTAAAAATTATTTTTAAAAATCTTACTAATTGTAAGATTGTAGCATTGCTATTCTGAAACTGTGATATACAAATTTTAGAGTAAAATAAATATCTAATTATCTGAGGTTTGGCTCAAACTAGAATCTTTCAGGAGGCCTTCTTTAATTCTATGAAGAAGAAATGCAAATGTTTCCTCAAGCACTGTGATACTGAGTTTTTCTACACAGCATAATCTTAAGCATATACAATTTGGTCAATGAACAAATGCTTGTGAATAAATAAATGAATGACCTTGAAGAAACTTGGCGTATAGAAAGATAGAATGCTGAAATTGCTAATAAAATTCTCATGCAAAAGTCAATTTTTTTCTCAAAGTATGCCACATCTGAAGGGTAAAACATTTTCATTAATGCTCTCTCCTCATTAAATAGTAATATGTTCCTTATGGAAGCCCAGCTCCTGCCCCTGGTGGTTGATTTTTGGGGGGGGCCCATATTGGTAGTATGGAAACAGCTTCCCAAGAGCTCGCATCTCTATTGTTTCCTGAAGGTTGTTTGTACTTATGTATATAATTTGTCAGCAAGCTTCGTAAACCATAATTATCCACCCACAAAGAAATAAATTACATCATTATTAATTATGTGCCCCAGCTTCTTTTTACACAGAGCAAATAACCTTCTACAGGACACAGGGAAGCTGGAGCGGTAGCTCTGAGTCTGTCACAAGCCATGTGCTCCTAATCAGCAGACATTTGTGAGGAGTGGCCCTTTCCCGGATTCTTTCCTTCTGAGGGGCTGTTCCTCTTTGGCTTTCCTCTCACTTGTGTTATCTCCCTTCCTTATGCTCCCAGAGGCCAGCTCAGCCTCCACGAAGAACACTTTTATTTTGGAAGTTCTAGAGCAAGTGGTGCTGCCTTTTAGACCTTTGAGAACTGGCCAAAGTCTTGTGAAAGGAATGACTTACTGTAACTTCATGGAAGTGTCTGTCTTAATTAATTTTCTAGGAATACAGTTCAATCAGACCAGGACTTCCTGCAAAACATAGGTCTAGATCCAACTGTCTGGAAGTCTAGACTTGGCACAGGCTAAAGATTTTTCTCTGGGATCCCTAGCTAAGTTTTATTTTTTTTTCCAGAAAGACTTCTGTTGAATGGTACATAAATTATGCTTTCAATTGACAGTAAATTAACAGCTAATGGGATAAACATGTTTTCTTTCCAGTCTAAAACCAGTCAGCCTTTAACCCTGTGCCAACATGAGGACAGGGATAAAGAAATCTTATATGATTACTGTGAGGATTGAATGGAGTATCACAGTTCATGGCATTTACAAAATGTTTAATAATTTTTATTATTTATATAAGCCACACTCTCTATCCTGTAGGATCTTCCTTCACAGGTATTGAAGATATTAGAGTGTGTAAAAGAAGTACAGAATGTTGAAAAATCACTGATGTACAAGACAGGTGACTGAGATAAATGACATATTTTACACCATTACCACATAGCACAGGCCTTATGATCAGTATGCAGTGTCAGACCTGTAATGTTTTCTTTTATTATTGAAAAGTTTTGGGGAGTCATATTAGCCATATGACAGAATAAAATACTGCTCTTATCCTCACACAAAACAATAATTATCCATAAAGAAAAATAACCTGGGGAAGGCTCAGTGTCATAGTAAGAATGTGCAGCTTCACAGTGGAGGTGAAATGAAGAGTAAATTCCCAGAAGGCTGTTGGGAAGAACAGCATACCTGAGACCTCCGGACAAGGGTAGGAAGGAAGAGGAAGTCTGTACAATAACCAAGGAATATCAGCTTGGTTCCCCATTATCCTGGTCTGCAAGGGATGTTAATGTATTTTATCACTAAAGTAATCAACAGCCATCACCACTGTGCACACCCTGGAGAGGGAAATGGTGTTGTGAATCACCTACAGCAGTAGCCACGGTCATGGTCTCTGCAGGTGAGATGCTGCTGCTTCCTTCCTCCTCGCACTTCTGCATTAGCTCCAGATCCTGGCTCCACACTGCGTTGTGCAGACCTATTAAACCTCACACATCACAGTCACTTCCCAGTGAGGGAGCCTGCACTGCAGACCTTGGACTTACTGTATCTCTGTGCATGCTTATTTCAAGTCTTGCTGTCTCACCAACCTGGCTTGAGGCTAAAACTTCAGCACATTAGTGCTCTGGTTCCTGGGGTAGTGATAGCCTTCATGTGCCTGCACACTGCACTCTGGCATGGTGGTCATTATATGGATGGCCAGGCCTCACATACTTCATCAGTGTGACAGAGGAGGCACCGAACCTTGGGCTTTGGTATCACTACTGCCTCAGACTCCCGGTCTATTCATTTATAACTGCTGTGGAGCCCGGAACTATGACTGATTTGCTTCATGGGTTCCCTGTGTCTGATAGTGACACCATAGCCATCAGTAGAGCTTACAGGACAAACTCAGCACGAAGAGGAATCATCTCAGCCATGACTTTCCATGAGGGAGAAAATGAAACCAGTACCCAGCAGCTTTTGCTGGCCCTACAGACACCACAGTTTTGACCACTGAGGACTCTTATAACCTTAGCTGATGTCAACATTGGCTAACAGAGTTGCATAAAGACTCTAGCTACTAACCAGAACCAGAATAAGTACATTCCTACTCAGCCAGTGCCCTCACATCCAACTATAAGTTAAGGTCTTTCTCTACCCATATCAGTTTATGAAGTCTGGAATAGATGACTTCTCTATCAGTCGCCCAGAAAACACCATGCTTAAGCAGCAGCAGCAGGAGCAGCAGCAGCAACAACAACAACAGCAACATTAACATTAAGAAAATATAGCAGCACCAAAGTTACATAATCTGTTTTTCAGTGACCTGTGCTAAAATAGAGATCTAGTATTTGATGAAAGCATTGAAATATAACCTTGCATTCAAACAGCAATAGAATATCTCAGGGCCTTTCTCTACCACCATATAGCAATTAATATCTCAGGGGCTTTCTCTACCCCCATATAGCATGATGCTTATGATGACAGCAACTAAATTTCATTATACCATGGAGAGTTAGAAGCCTGCAGTAAAACCATATGCACCAACTACTCCAAGGAAACTGGTAGTCCACAACTTTCCCTAAGAGATTTAAGATAATATTTGTGAGTTTTCTCAAATACAAAAGTCTTAGATTTCTATGTAGCAATGGTCAAGGACAGAAGTAAAGACTGTATCACCGACATGCATTTGCTTCATTTGCAAGTGAGAAGTTAAGTGTTCTTTGAGACCTACCCACTCTATTGTATTAGAATGAACTATGCACTTAAGATCTTTGGGTTCCAAAATAAAATATACCAAATACTCCACAACCCTTGGCGTTAGATGTAAAATTTCTTGACCTAATTCTCGTTTTCAAGTTCTGAATCTATGGACTGGTAAAATATATCAGTATAGCCTCTAGTGTTTCTCCTAAGTCTAATATCCTGCTACATAAACATCCATGTTTAAGGAAGAAGGCTATGATAAGCAAAGCATCATGACCACCATCACAGTTCTACAGCAATGGCATCACAGAAATGACTAGGAAGAAATCCCGGTGCCAGATAACCTGCATTTTACAAATCCTGATTCCATGTTCACTGGCTGTGTAACTTTGCATAAGATACTAAATGATCCTCCACCTTAGTGTGTTCATCTGTAAAAGACAGATGAGGAAAATAATATTCACCTCACCCAGGATTGTTATTTCCTATGAGAAAAAACATTCAGAAGTTGCCTGGCACCTAGTAAGCATTGATTACACACTAGGTATACTTGCTGTGGTTAAGGGTAAGTCATAGCTACTGGAGAAAATAGGAGACTACTGAAGTCTTATGCTCTTGTCATCTTTTTTTACCTATGTGTATCTAAAGAGCATGTAACATGTCACTGAAAAGTTAGATATCTTCCTATTGCTTCAGTCTACCTACCATGCCTACTTTCTTTTTGCTCTTTCTGAGGACCTATATCTCAAGTACAATAAATTATTTTCAGCTTGCCAAAATTAATGCTTTGTTCTTCCCACATGAAATGTTTCCTTCTCTTTTTACATGCTAGTTCCTCTATCCAGTTTTAATCATCACATTCCAGGAAAGTTTTCTTTTTACTCCAAGTCTGCATAGGTATACATTTAGGTATGTCCTTCTGTAAAACATTTGCACATTGTCTGAGATAAGTTGTAATTACTATCACTTGTCTGTTTCATTCATTAAGTCTTAGATTCAATGGGAGCAGGAGATGCGTCGTACCTATAGCTTCGTGTTTAGCAGGATTTATGGTACCTTAGAGCCAGTTAGGACTTGTGTGGTGACCAGAAAAAGGAAGAGAGTGGTTCTGGCAAAAGAGCTTTTCATTCTCCTGCTGTCCCATAGCATAGCCTCCGCTCCTCAGAGGAAGGGAAGATGACAGATTGCACTTTTGTCTCTCATTTGTCTTTGCTAGTATGTACTTGTATGCTTCATTTCCTCTTCCTCTCCTTACTCTCTCCTCCTCGTCCATCCCCTAACATCTAAGGAAGGAAAACTCAGTTACAGTGGAGTACTTCTTCGGCACAAACACCATGTCTAATTTAAATCAAATGAATTCCAAGGAGTCAGTTTGGCTTCTCTGAGGTTGAGTAATGGGTTGGAGGAATGTGTTGCCATGTGTCAAGTGCTGTTCTGTGAGTGTAGATTTTGTGCAGGTTTGACATTCCCACCCCAGCCCCTAGTTTTTTCTGTCCTCACTTGCATGCTTCTGTTTTCCTTCTTGAAAAAGTTTTCACTTAAAGTTATCTTGGCTTAGCATCTTTGTCTAGAGACAGGCTGATATCTGGTTTGAATTATTTGTTCTTCAAGGGTGAATTACTCTGCTTCTGATTTACTTGGTATGATGTCTTAGGAAACGAATCCAAAGTTGTTACTGAAAGTAGAAGACCTACGTGAGATTGCCATTAACTTCTAAAATACTTTTTAAGATAAGGCCTCACTAAATGACTAATTTTCCCAGACTAGGCTCCAAGTTGTGACCCTCTTTCTTCCATCTCCTGAGTAGTTGGGGTTATAAGGCATGTGTCACAATGTCTGGCTAACATTTTATTGTTTTTAATTGCAATTTTTAAAATTAAAAAGTCATGCGACTTATGCAAATGCCAGCATATATTTTTAAAATATAATATTTAAACAATAGAACATAAAAATCAAGAATTTCATGAAAAGTATTCAAGGTAGTTTCAGCGTTCTCCCTAATGCTTTTCCAGTTTCAAGTCTCTCATCTTAGCATATAGGTTACCATTTAAAAACATATGTAATTTTATCTAAGATAAGGTGGTATTACTGCAATTACCATATGCCTATATGTATGTAGATAGTACATATATACCCACACAGACACATGAATATATTCAATTTCATTTTTTTACATTACTCTTGGTTTGATTTATTTAAGAATACATTTCCATTTCTTGCTTAGTGGAATTTCCCCTCAGTTTTAGTGAAATACAATGAAAAATAAAATCTGTATATATTTAAGGTTTATAACATGATGTTTTGATGTAAATGTACATTGAGACAAGATTATTCAGTCATATAAAATAATGTTTCTATCACCTCATCTAGATATTTTCTATTGGTTCTTGTTATTTGGCTAAGGATGAAATGCCCATTCTCAAAGACTGAACAGGTAAAGTAGCTAGGTTTCAAGTGTTTGAAAAACCAGCTCCTTATTACTCTAACTTTATTTTTTGTCCTTAAATATCAAAATACTTCCAAATTTTTTTCTTTTCTGGTATCTAAATGGAATTCTGAAATTCTCAAAAGGAATTTTTGAGCCAGAGAAGCTACAAAGCTACATTTCTAAGCTTTATGTACTGACCTTTGTTGTATTTAAAATTCATGAAGCTGTACCTATTAAAGAGAACTTTTCCAACATCACCTACTCCTATGCCCCTGACTAATGTCAAAATGGATTGACATGTAAGTAAAATTCATAGTGTATCTTGATTATATTAGGAGCTGCAGTAAATTTGGTCAAGTCAACCAAGTCTTCTAAAAGTTGTTATGGAACAACAATACACAAACATCCAAGTAACAAATTGAAAAGGAGGCTTTACTGAAAAAGAATCAGAAATAACTGATCCACTTGAACCTTTAACCTAGTGGTAGAAACTTTGCCAGAAGAAAAAAGGCAGTGAGGACAGAGATGGGGGCAGGGTGAGTGGGGAGGTGAGAGGTTTACCGTCCAGAGGCTGCTGCCGGCTTCTTCCCCATGGCACTCACTACCATTAACTAAGGCCGCCTCTTCTGTTCACTGGACTTCACATTTTTCTCCCTGTATAGTTCTGGAAATTGAACTTGGGCCTTCACACTGAGCTATGTCTGCAGCCAATCCACAAGTCTCTCAGTCTTTAAAAATTAATTATTTGTTTGGTTTTTATTTTGAGATGGGGTCTTGCTAAGTCCACTAAGTTGCCCAGGCTATAACTCAAACTTGTGATTCTTCTGCATCAGCCTCCAGGAGTGCAGAAATGACAGGTGTGTACCACCAAACATCTTGTTATGCTTGTGTCTGAGGGAGGTGTAAAATTGATTGGTATCAGTGAGGTAAAGAAGATTCATTTGTTTATAAACTGTTAAAGATGAGAGTTTTGAGAGTATTTAAGAATTAATGAAAATCTAAGCATGGTGATGTGCTTAACATTCCATACAATATGATTGTGGGATTAACTGAGTTGGATGGGACTTCTGTGGGCAAGATAGTTATCCACGTGGCAGACTTTGGAGGCAGCTTTTCAGCCAGGCTGGAAAGCTGAGCATCCGATGGCCCTGATAGTATTGTGAAGAGCACAGGTTTCATCCCCTTTACTCATGGCTGCGTGACTTTGTACTGGTCACTATGCTTCTCTGAATCTCTCATTTGTAAAAGTCCATGATAAGGGC
>PVIR01015021.1:0-39094 GCA_004026965.1 Petromus typicus | reverse complement strand
AAAAAAAAAAAAAAAAAAAAAAAAAAAAAAAAAAAAAAAAAAAGAAAGTTAAACCTTTCTCCTGGGTAGGAAGAACCAATATCGTCAAAATGGCTATACTGGCATAACTACTATATAGATTCAATGCAATCCCGATTGAATTCCCACAAGCATATTTCATAGACCTAGAGAAAAAAATTCCAAACACTCATCTGGAACCACAAAAGACCTAGAATAGAAAAAGCAATTCTAAGCAACAGGGACACAGTCAGAAGTATTACAATCCCAAACCTGAAACTATACTATAAAGCCACTGTAATAAAAATTCCATGGTAAAGGCAAGTAACAGACCTAAGGATCAAACGAGTAGATTAGAAGATCCAGAAACTACTCCAGATACACTGAGTCACTTCATCTTTCACAAAGGAGCCAAAAATCCTCTATGGAGGAAAGATAGCCTCTTTAACAAATGGTGCTGGAAAAACTGGATTTCAATTTGCCAAAGACTAAAGATGGAATTATCTTTTTCACTGTGTACCAAGCTACAATCAAAGTGGATAAGAGACCTAAATAATAAAACAGACATTCTAAATCTGCTGCAAAACAGGTTAGGTAAAACTCTTGAGCACATTGGCTTAGGGAAAGACTTCTTGAACAAAACCTCTATAGAACAAGAATTGGCAGAAGAAATCAACAAATTGGATCTCATTCTATTAAAAAGTTTCTGCACAGCAAAGAAAATCACCAACAGAGCGAAAAAGCAACCAACAATGTGGGGAACAATCTTTACCAGCTGTTCCTCAGACAAAGGGCTACTATCTAGAACATATAAAGAGGTTTAAAAAAATCAGCCTGCCCAAATTTAAAGACCCAATTAACAAATAAGCACCTGAAATTGACAGATTCATTTCAGAGGAAGAAGTAAGAGCAGTTAAGTAGTTTATGAAGAAATGCTCAACATCTTTAGTCATTCAATGAAAACAACAGTGAGATTTCATCTCACTCTGCAAAGAATGGCTGCTATTTCAGAATTAGCCAGCAACATATGTTGGTGAGGCTGCGGAGAAAAGGGAACTCTTCTCCACTATTGGTGGGAATGTAGACTCGTACAACATATGTTGGTGAGGCTGCGGAGAAAAGGGAACTCTTCTCCACTATTGGTAGGAATGTAGACTCGTACAACCTCTGTGGAGATCAGTGTGGAGATTCCTCAGAAAACTAAGATTGGAGGTCCCATTTGACACATCCATCACTCTGCTAGGTATATATACAAAGGAATTAAAAGATTCATTTCACAGAGACATATGTGCACCCATGTTTATAGTAACTCAGTTTGTGATTGCTAAATCCTAGAAACAACACAAATGTCCATCAACTGGAGACTGGATAAAGAAGATGTGGTTCTTTTATATAATGGAGTATTACTCTGCCATTAAAAATGATAAGACTGGGGCTCAGGATTTAGCTCAGTGGTTCTTGCCCCTGTCTTGCAAACTCAGGGGTCTGGGTTTGATTCCTCGGTAACCACATACAATAATGGGAATGGAGACTCAAGCCCAGCAGCAGTCCATACCATATACCACAGTGCCAGGCATAGTGGCTCATGCCTATAATCCCAGCACTCAGGAGGCAGAGGCAGGAGGATTGCTGTGCTGTGCATTTGAGGCTGATCTCAGGGCCAGCCTGAAGTACCAAGCAAGACCCTGTCTCAAGAAAAAAAAAAAAAAGGCGATAAGATTGAGTCATTCTTACTCAAACGGATGTGCCTTTAGGACATTCTCATAAGTGAAATAAATAGGTCACAGATGTGTAAATATTATATCTTTTCTCTGGCTTGAGGAAATTTTGTTGTAAATGAGTTGTAGTATATATAATTGATTTTGTGAAATAGAAAATGTTTAAAAGGAAACGAGTGTAGGGTAAAAAACAAAGGGAAAAAGAATGACAGTAATAAAAAAAAGGAAAAAATGATTATGTATATAGGGGTTAGGTTTTTGTAGGGCTGTTGGAGAGGGGAAAAAATGAGAATCATTTTTACCAAGTCCTGTCATATTCTGGTACAAACTCTCAATGTTGAATATGGTGATGATGTGTGTTCATAAGGTATCAATAAATATTGACATTACCAAAGCAAAAAGAAAATAAGATGTCTGTGTTTTCCTGGAATTGTTAATGCATCCTCTATTCTGTTCATATTTTTTGGGTTCATAGATTTTTTTTTTTTGCCAATTCCCTACTGTCTTTATCACTATAGGAGTACAACTTGAAGTTTTGAATTGTGATGTGTCCTATCATCTTACAGTTGTTGCCCAACATCGCTTTTGCTATTCAAGGTGTCCATTTTTCCCTATGAATTTTAGGGTTGTTTTTGCTTCTTCTGTCAATAATGCTATTGATATTTTGATTGGGATTGGGATAAATCATTTTGGAAGTATGGCTATTTTGAGTATATTGATTTTTTCCTGTTCAGAAGCAGATGACAGTTTTTCAATTTTATGATCTTTTCTGGAATCTCTTTTTCAGAGTGCTATAGTTTACATTATAGAGGTCTTTTATTCCATTAATTATTTCTTAAACATTCCATTTCTCAGGGAAAGTTTGTTTTTTTCTTTTTTTAGACAGGATCTCCCTTTATAATTCATGCTTACAGTGAAATCATAATGTAGCCCAGGTTGACCTTGAACTTGCTGCATTCCTTCTGCCTCCACCTCCCATATGCCGGGATTACAGACCTGAGCCACCACACCCAGTTTATGAAGGCATTTTAAAAGACATTGTTTCTTTGGGTTTTCTTTTGGTGAATTTGTTATTGGTCTACAGGGATGTTATTAAATTTGTATTATACTGTGCTATTGAATATTGTAATTAATTCTAGGAGTCTTCAAATGGAGTTTTGGTGACTTCTATGTGTCATCTACTAATAATGAACACTTAACCCCTTCTTTTCTAGTTATTATTCAGTTTATTTCTTTCTTTTGCCTGGTGGCTTTAGCTAGCGTTATGAAAACTCTATTGAATAGGAATGATAATAAGGGATACATTTTTCTTTTATTTTTTTTTTTTAGGTTTTTTGAGACAGCGTCTCGCTTTGTGGTTCAGGCTGGCCCTGAGCTCAGCCTCAAACTCACATCACAGCAATCTTCCTGCCTCTGCCTCCCGAATGCTGGGATTATAGGCATGAGCCACCATGCCTGGCACTGTGGTATATTGTACTGGTTGCTGCTGGGTGTGAGTCTCCACACCCAGTATGGTATGTGATTACCAAGGAATCGAACCTGGGCCCTTGCCTTTGCCAGACAGGCACCAGAAACACTGAGCTAACTCCCTGGCCTCAGGGACACATTTTTCTTGTTCCTGATTTTACAGAGAAAGTTTTCAGCTTCTACTTAGTACAGTATTGCCCACTGGTTTTTAAAATCTAATTTTATCAGAGTAAAACAAAATACTTCTACAGCTATTTTCTTCACACATTTTATCCTGAATGAATGTCCGATTTTTATGAAATGCTTTTGTTGTCTCTATTAAAATGATTGTATGACTTTTCCCATTGCTTCTGCTATATGATATATTGCATTACAAATTTACAGATATTAGCCTTCCTTCATCTTTGGAATGAATCCTACTTGATCATGATGTATGATCTTTTGGATGATTTGCTGCATTCTGTCTATAAGTATCTTCTTAAAGATTTCTGAAATTTATACTCATTAAAAAGTTTGCCATGTAGTTCTACTAGATATCTTTAATTAACTTTGAATTTTATCAATTTATTTTAAAATTAATTTTATTGGCATATTTTATGCACACTTTATACTCACATTCAACAATGAGAATTTGTAACTCTACCTGACACAACTTGATTCTCATTTTATCCCATTCTCTTGCCCTCGCTACAAACCATTACCCCTTTTTTACCATCAAAATTTGCTTTTCCTTCTTTACTTTCCCCTCCTTCTCTTTTTCCCTTTTCCTTTTGAACATTTTCTTCCTATTTCACAATACCTTTCACACATTTTGGCACTTATTTGCACCTTCAGTTTTTCACACTAGAAAAATTTACACATCTCTGCCCTATTTATTTCACTTATGATTGTATCCTCAAGATACACCATTTGAGTAAAAATGACTCATTTGTATCATTCTTTATGACTGAGTAACACTCTATTTATAAAAGCACATCTTTTTATTCTGTCTCCTGTTGATGGATATTTGGGCTCTTTCCAAGATTTAGCTGCCACAGTCTAAGATGCTATAAACATGGGTGTACATCTTGTAAGGGTGGCATGATTCTTTCAGTGCTTTCATGTACATAGCTAGAAGGAAAGTAGCAGAGTCAGATGGGACTTCTAGTCCTATATTTTTTTGAGGAAACTCCACACTGATTTCCACAGTGGTTGCACCAGTCTACATTCTCATCAACAGTGGAAAAGGGTTCCTTTCTTCCCCACAGCTTCACCAGCGCTTGTTGTTGGTTGATTTCATGATAGCAGCCATTCTGTGTGAGTGAATGCAATCTGAGTGTTGTTTACAGGTGTTTCTATCCAATGATCAGTGATGTTGTACATTTTTTCATATGTTTCTTAGCTACCTTTACAACTTCATCTGAAAAATATTTGTTCATTTCAGATGGCTGTTTTTGAATTAAGTTTTTAAATTTGAGCAGGTTGATTTTTAAAAATTTCTTTACATATTCTAGATAGTAGTATTTTTTCCTGAGAAAAAACTGTTAATTTTTTTTCTCATACTGTAGGTTATCTTTTCACTCTGCTGGTAGTTTCTCTTGCTATGGAGAAGCATTTTAATGAGGGTATCGCAGCTGTTACCCCCTTCTGCTGTTTCCCATGTTGTTAATATTTTGTTCTTAAAGTCTTTCCCTATAACAATGTCTCCAAGAGTTCTACCTAACCTACCTTCCAGAAGGTGTAGTGTTTCTTTCTAAATATTTAAGCCTCAAATCTACTTTTATTTTAATTTGGTACATGGAGAAAAAGATACACATAGTTTTAATCTTAGGCAGGTTGAATCTCACTTTTCACAGCACCATTTGTTAAAGAGGCTGTAATTCAGCCATTGAGGATGTTCGACTCCTTTGTCAAGATGAGATGGCTTAGTATATCTAGAACTGTCTCTGGATCTTTTAGTCTATTCGATGGTTCCTCGAGTCTATTTCTTTGCTGGTACCAAGCTGTTTTTATCACTGTGGATTTCAAGTTGGGGATTGTGATATTGTCTGCCATGTACTTGTTGCCTAGAATTGCTTTTGCTATTCTATGTCTCTTCTGGTTCCAGACAAAATTTTGCATTATTTTCTCTAGCTGTGTGAAATATGCTGTTGGAATTTCAATCAGGATCACATTTAATCTATCTAGTAGTTTTGGTAGTACAGTCATCTTGACAATATTAGTTCTTCATATCTAAGAATAGGTGATGTCTTTCCATTTTCTGATATCCTCTTTGATCTCCCTTTTCAGAATCCTGTACTTTTCAGAATCTCAGTCATGAGGTTGTGTTATCTAAAACTGAACAGCAAATTCTAGTAACAACAATGATTAACAATAAAAAAAATACTGAATGATAGCTTCTGTCCAAGAGAGATAGAAGGGGGACAGGAAAGTGGATGTCTGGGAAACCTGTTTCCTAGTGGATTTTTATGGAGCAAAACCACAAATAAGGCAGTTCAAGGTAAAAAAATTATGATCAACAAATAAGATTACAACAGGTATATCCACTGAGGTAATAATGTTTGAATGGGAAGCAAATGGGCAAACCAAGTCACATAGCAGCATACGAGGAGAACATGGATTTGTGACATTTGGTAAAGGATGGAACAGGGTCTTTTCAAAAAAAGATGGATTAATGTATTCTTTCTGATCTTTGTGGTTGATACCTATTTGGAATATTTATCACTGCTATTTATGCATAAGGGAAGTGTACAAGTGTAGTAGTTTCTTTCTTTTTATAATGATAACCAGTGAATATGTCTCAATTTTTTTCTATGCTGAAGGCTCAGCTTTGACTAACTGCTTCATAATAATTTTTAATTATCTTAAGAGTCACCAACCTACAAAATGACCCCTAAACTATGCCATTTCAACTCTGATATTTCTTTGTATATTTCTGATATAATAAATATGTCATTTTATTACAATGGTATATTAAGGTCCCCCCAAAAATTGCACTGATGTTTATCTGATTTTTCAAGTCCACAGTATTTAACAAAGTTGGATGTGCTATTGATTGGTACATATATATATATATATATATATATATATATATATATATATATATGTGTGTGTGTGTGTGTGTGTGTGTGTGTGTGTGTGTGTGTGTATAACTTTCACTTCGTGTTCAATTATTACTTGGTTAATATGTAATGACTTTCTTCATCTCTTCTGATGTCTTGATTTGAAAGTCAATTTGCCTTAAATTAGGATAACTACTCCTGCTTTTTCTGGTTTCCCATTGCATGAAATATTGTTTTTCATGTTTTGATTATTAATCTGTGAACTTCTTTTTGAATTAAATGGCTTTCTTGTATGTATTTCATTGTGTTTTGTTTCTTGATTTAGTACTCCAGTCTGTATCTTTTAATTCAGGAATTGAGACCACTGACAATGAAGTTATTCCTGAGAGCTGTTGACACTTACTGTCATCACACTATTTTCCTGTTACAGATTTTCTCAGTTTTCACCTTTACCTTAGCTGCTTATACCATGAGATGTATCCATTCTATTTCATGCGTTGGTATTGTTGACATAATTGTCTTTTCTAGGATATCCTTGTGCATGTTTTGTAATATTATTTTAGTGCCTATCAATTTCTTGATCATAGAAATATCTTATTTTTCTATCACATTTAGTGGAAAATTTTATAGATAATTAGTCAAGGTTGGAAGTTTTATCTTCTAGGTATCGAGACCCTTTGCTCCAAGCCCTCCTGGTCTTTAAGGTTTGGAGAAATCTGCAACAATTTTTTAGATATATTTTTTCTCTTTCTAAAAATTGATTTTATTGGTACATTCTACATATACACATTATGGTCACATTCAACATTGAGAATTTTTACCAGTATATGACAAGACTGAATTTTATTTTTTTCCCATTCCCCTGCCCTCGCTACAACCTCTTCCCCCCTATATACAGAAGCTTTGTTTCCTTAATTCTAGGGAGCCTACCTTTATGTTTGATTCTTGTTTCGAGTATGTTTTTGAATAGCTGCTCTTCAAAGGATTATGTTCCAGTTCTGAAATTCTGTCCTCACATAGGTTGCGTCTGCTGCTTATACTTCAATATAATTTTTATTATATAGATTGCTGATTGAAACATTTTCAAAAACTCTAAGTCATTGATAAGCTGGTCATTTATGTTATTTATCACTTGATTCACTTCACCTATCACTTTATTATTGTCTTGTAAAAGCTCCTGCATCATTTTGATTATTACTTCCACAATCTGTAAAGCTCCTCTCTTATTCTTTCAAGAAATTTTTGTGTGAAGTTCATATTATTTTGTCCTTCAGGTTTCCAGAATTGGCTTCAGAAAAGTTAGGACTTTTGAGAATTATTTAGTTGTGTTGTCTCTTCATGATTCTTTTTTAAAAATTATTTTTGAAACTGTATTAGCATAGGTTTAGAGTTCATGCTACATATAATCAACTTGGAATTCAGTTATATGTACATACTACAGTTTATTTCTTTTTATTGACTTTTAAATTATCCTTTCCATCGCTCTAACTCCTTCTCAAATCCTCTAATTGCTCTATTCCATTTTAAAAATTCTTACTGGGGACCAGGGATTTAGCTTGGTGGGTTGCAGAGCCTACTTTGCCAAGCATAAAATCCTGGGTTCTATCCCCGGCAATCACATACAATACTGGGCTTGGAGACACACGCCCACCAGCAATCAGTAATATTCTCTTTGTACTTTGCCTCTCAAAAAATGAGAGATACCATGATATCTAAAGTTTTATATCTGGTTTATTTCACTCAACCTTGTATTTTTCAGGTGTATTAACTAGCTACAAATGTCTCAAATTAATTATTCTTTATAACAGGAGAGTATTCCATTGTATATAAATGCCACACTTTCTTTATACAACTATCTGTGGAAGGATATACAGGTTGTTTTCAGGATTTTACTACCATGAATTATGTTGCCATAAATATTGGAATGCACATAAACACTGCAATGTAATGCTTGAAGCTCTTTGAGGAAGATATCTAGGAGGAAGATAGCTGAGTTGTATAGAATTTTTTTGTTTGTTTTTAAGGTTTTTTAAGACAGGGTCTCACTTTGTGGTTCAGGCTGGCCCTGAGCTCAGCCTCAAACTCACATCACAGCAATCCTCCTGCCTCTGCCTCCCAAGTGCTGGGATTACAGGCGTGAGCCACCACGCCCAGCACTGTGGTATGTGGTACTGGTTCCTGCTGGGTGTGAGTCGCCACACCCAGTATTGTTATGTGGTTACCGGGGATGAACCTGGGTCCTTGCACTTAAAAGACAGGCGCCAGAACCACTGAGCTATATCCCCGGCCCTGAGTTATATAGAATTTTTAATTTCACTTCTTTAAAAAAATTCCATGCCATTTTCTATAATGGTTATACAGGCTTACTTTCCCACTAACAATGAAAAAGGTGTTCCTTTTTCACAACAGTCATGCCAGCATTTGATATGTTTTGATTTCTTGAAGATTGCCATTCTTTCTTGATTAAAATAAAATCTTAGTTTCTTTTAATTTATATCTGTCTAATGGTGAGAGATGTTAAACCTTTATTTATATTTGTTTTGCATTTATACTTTTTCCTTTCTTTCAGTATTTTCTCATTGTATTTTCCTATTTTTAAACTGGGTATTTAATTTTAGGTTGTTGAATATATTTGAGTCCTTTTTACATTCTTTTTTTAGATTTTTTTGAGACAGGGTCTCACTTTGTGGTTCAGGCTGGCCCTGAGCTCAGCCTCAAACTCACATCATAGCGAGTCTCCTGCCTCTGCCTCCCAGGTGCTGGGATTACAGGCGTGAGCCACCACGCCCGGCACTGTGGTATGTGGTACTGGTTGCTGCTGGGCGTGAGTCTCCACACCCAGTATTGTATGTGGTTGCCGGGGATCAAACCCGGGTCCTGCGCTTGCAAGACAGGCGCCGGAACCACTGAGCTAACTCCCCGGCCCCCCCTTTTTACATTCTTGACATTAGTCAGCTGTGTGTGATATATAACTGACAAAATTTTTTGTCCATTATTTAGGGTATTCCTTCATTCAGTTGATTATTTTATTCTGCAGAAGATTTTCAGTTTGATATAATCCTATTTGTGTTTTTTTTTTGCTTTTGTTTTTGTATAAGATAATTTTTAGAAAAGCCTTTTCTACACCTATGTCTTCAAGGGTTTGCCAGTTTTATCTTGTAGCAGGTTTAATTTTTCCATTTGAATATTTAGATATTTGATAACTTTTGATTTTTGTTTAGAATATATTGAGAGATATGGCTCCAGATTCAATCTTCTGCATACATAGAACCAATTGTCCCACTACCAATTATCAAACAGGCTTTCTTTCCTCCAACATGAGTTTTTGGTCCCTTTGTTGAAGATCAAATAGCTGAATGTGTCAGAAGTTTTTGTATCCTCACTTCTGCTCCATTGCTTCATGTACCTCTTTTGGCTATAGCACTATTCTGCTTTTTTGTCACTGTCGACTTGTAATACAGTTTGACGTTATCGCTGTGCCCCTTGCTTTACTTTGTTGCTCAAAATTGCTGATGCTATTTTGCATATTTTCTGGCACCATATGCATTTTAGGATTGTGTTTTTAATATCTATAAAGTATGCCATTTATATTTTGACTGAGATTGCATTGAATCTGCCAAACAGTTTTGGGACTATGGGCATTTTGACAATATTCTCCTGCCTATTAAGTAGCATGGGAGATCTTTCCATTTTTTAAAAAAATTCAAATCTTTTTTTGTACTATATATATATATATATATATATATATATATGTGTGTGTGTGTGTGTGTGTGTGTGTGTGTGTGTGTGTGTGTGTGTGTGTGTGTATGCATCATGATTGCATTTAACAATGAGAATTTGTGCCAGTATAGGACACAACTTAATTTTTATATTTTCCCAAGCATTTACCCACCTTACAACCCCCACTCCCTTACATACATAAGCTTTGTTTCCTATCATTTTTTATTATCATCTCACTATTTTATTCCTTGTTATTTGCCTCTAAATTCCATTTCCTTTTGAATATTTTCTATTTCATAGTATCTACCATAGATTCTAGAACTGTTTACAACTTCATTTACTTATGCCAAAGAAAAGATACTATATTTACACATCTGTGATCTATTTATTTCACTTTTGAGGATATGCCGGAGGTACATTCATTTGAGTATAAATGACTGAATCTTATCATTTTTAATGGCAGAATAATACTCCATTCTATAACAGAACCCATTTTGAGGCCATTCCTTCTGCCTATTGAATAGCACGGGAGATCTTTCCATTTTCTGATGTCTTTTATTTCATCCATATCTTTATTGGTACATTATGAATAAACATCATCATCCCATTCAACATTGAGAGTTTGTACCAGAATATGACACAACTGGATTCTAATTTTTCCCCTTTTCTCGCCACCCTGAAATCCCCCCATTCCCTATATGCATAAGCTTTGTTTCTTTTCCTCTTTATTTCTGATGTCTTTTTCAGTCTTTTCTTTTCTTTTCTTTTTTTCCTAGAGCCCTGTAGCTTTCTACACTTCACTTCCTTGGTTACATCAATTTATAGATATCTCTTTTTTTTCTAAGTTTTTTTTTTTTTTTTTTTTCAGACAGGGTCTTGCTTTGTGGTTCAGGCTGGCCCTGAGCTCAGCCTCAAACTCACATCACAGCAATCCTCTTGCCTCTGCCTCCTGAGTGCTGGGATTACAGACATGAGCCCCCATGCCTGGCACTGTAGTGTGTGGTACTGATTTCTGCTGGGGTGAGTCTCCATGCCCAGTATTGTATGTGGTTACCGGGGATGGAACTCGGGTCCTTGCACTTGCAAGACAAGCGCCGGAACCACTGAGCTATATCCCCAGTCCGGTATTCCATTTTTCTTAAAGTTACTGTGAATGGTATTATTTTCATAATTTCTATCTCACCAAATTCGTTGTTACTGTACATAAATAATATCAGTTTTTGTGTGGAACTTTAATCCTGATACATTGTTGAAATTTATTATTAATTCTAAGTTTTCTGGTGGAGTCTTTCAGGTTTTCTATGTACAGTATCATGTTATCTTCAAATAATGATAATTTGAGTTCTTCCTTTCCTTTATGTATCACTTTTTTTTATTTTGCTTAATTCCTCTGGCTAATATTTCAAGTACTTATTTGAATAGAATTGATCATATTGGATATCTTCAACTTCCTCTTGATTTTAGAGGGAATGCTTTGAGGTTTTCCTCATTTTATCTATTCTGGCTATTGTTTTGTCAGAAATATTTTTTATAAAATTCAGATGTGGTCCTTATTTACCTGTTTATAGTTTTTACCATGAAGTGGTTCTGAATTTGGTTGAAAGCCTATTAATAGGATCATGTGTTTTTTGAACTTGCCTCTGTTTTGTGCTGTTACATTTACTGACTTACATTTATGGAAGTGTCCCTGCATCTTAGAGATGAAGTCTACGTGATCATGATATATGATATTTTTGAGATATGCTGAATTCTATTTGTTAATATTTTGTTGATAATCTTTTCATGTATGTTCAATACCTTAGGGCATCATGGTAATATCTGCAAAAAGAACATCACAAAAAGCATTTAACATTCATGTTTATTTTTAAGGAAAACTTCTATTAATGAATTATTTATTTAAATTTTATGAGTTTTATTATATTATATGATACTGTACTTAGCAGGAACATAAAATATCAATAAAAGAAAATATTAATATTTTAATATATAGTGCATGTTTAGAACAAGCCATAACATTTTCCACATCAAATGTTTATTTGCTTACGAAATTAAAAAAAAAAGAAAGAAGTTCCTATATGAAGTGCAGTGAGAATGCAAAAAAACTTTACCACAGAAATGATTTTTATTTCAACTACCATTTCTAACATAGTCTTCAAAGATGAAAACATGTTCCATAGACAAATATAGCTTATATTGACAACATATGTTTTGATTTCTAGTCTTTCTTGGAAGACATTTGCCATTTTGTTTTGTCAAGAGGTTAGTATTATATGGTTGCACTTCGAAGGAAAATAAAATATTCATAACATTAAATATCAAGTATATATTGAGTGTTTAGAACAAACATTAATATTTTATACATCAACTAGTTGTTTACTCATTAAACTCTCAAAAGTACCAGTGGAAATAAATTCCTACATGAAGTGTAATGAAAACACAAACCAAACTTTGCCCCAGAAAAATCTTCAATTTTCACCTCTACTGCAGACTTCACACATGGAAACTTTATGTTCTACACATAAATATTACTTAGACTGACAGCTTATATATTTTGCTTTCTTATCTTTCCTGTCTTCCTCTTTTCTTCTATGGTGCTTGTGAAGTTCTATGTGTTCACCGATCTGTTTCAGAATTCATTTTCAGAGTTCTTTAGATAGATCCACATTGTTCTTCTGTTGTAACTGATCGTGTATAAATTCCAATCCCAATGATCCAAGAAAATGTCCCCATGATAGTTTTGTGCTTCTTATTTTTGTTTTTAAACTGTGAGACTCTTTTATGACTGACACATTTAGGACTGAGTAAAACATGATCATTAACAAATGTTTTGTGTTGCAGGTGACATCATAGGTGTCATATAACTCATCAAAAATGTCAACTCTACTTTTAGTTATGTTGAAAAATATAACTATTTTTGGCTTCTGTTGTGCTGAGGGTTCATTTTCAATGTTTTTTTTTTTGTGTGTGGGAAGATATTTTGAGACAGCATCTCATTATGTACGCTAAGCTTGAATTGACTATGTAGCACAGGATAACCTTGAACTCACAGAATCCTCATGCTTCAGTGTTCTGAGGCTTGGCATATTTTTCTTTTTATCAAGAGTAAATTTTACTGGTCTATTTTTATCATGATGACAAGCAAATAGACTTCACTTTTCAGAACACTCACTTTTTTTTTTCTTTTTAGACAGGGTCTCACTTTTGTAGTTCAGGTTAGCCCTGAGTTCACTATGTAGCCTAGGCAAGCCTCGAGTGCTATGTTTACAGGTGTGAGCCACCACATCTGGCACTGTGGTATGTGATCCTGATGGATGTTGGGTGTGAGTCACCACACCCAGCATTTTTGTATATGGTTACTGAGAATCAAACTCGAGACCTTGCACTTGCAAGTCCAGTCCCAGAACCACTGAACTAAATCCTTTACCCATGAATACTCACTTCTTGAAATGATTATGTATCAATCAATTGTCCCTAAACACGTTTTAAATAAATAACTTTCTCAATAATTTATAAAGGTATACTGGAAGGTAGCAAGTTAATTTTTAAGAAACAATGTTGTTAAATAAGTAGTGGATCAAATGCAGTATACAAAACATGGATAAATCCCATTATAAGATCTTACAATTATCAGACCTTCTAAATAATAAACTGATAAAAATACATTAATAACAAGGTGAATTGATGCAAATATGATCCTGAAAAACTACCAATCTGTTCAAAGACATACTATATCATCTCATACTAATTTTTATGAGCAATACTTTGAGTTCATATGAGTAACAGCTTAAATGAATTGTATTCGCACAATTTGGATATCCATAACAATCATATTCATCATTAGAAATTTTCCCTTGTAAATAATATATCTTGATTTTCCCCTCATTCTCTTCCATTCATTGTAACTTCTCTTCTCTTCTGTGTTTACAGAAGGTTTGTCTCCATTTTTTCTTGTTCTGGTTCCTTTTCTTTTCTTCCACTTCATTCTTCTACTCTCTCCTGAGATTGTGGGTGTGCAACACCATGCCTGTCTTCACTATCAGTCAGCATGGTGCAGTATGGACAGTATGGATACTATTTTGTTTTTCTTCACCGTATGAGGCCATTGTAAAGTCTTTCTTAACATTAATCTTATTCAAAGATTATACAATACATTTCTGTATTGTGAATTTGAAACATGTTTTTGGGAACCTTCTGTATACATTTGAATAACTCCTATACTGATCAACTGGTGTCCTTTTAGAAAACATAACATTAATGAGGAACCACTATTGATTGATTAATTAACTGTTAATTAATTAATAATAGTATTAATTGTTTAATGTGACTTTTCTTTTTTAAATAGGTGCACCTATTCTAGTCACAATATCAGATACTTTATTACTGCTTATTTAAATATGTGGTGCCTGAGTTCCAAGACACATTTCTAAATTTAAAGTATAAAATGTATTCTCAGACGGGGGCATATATTTTATATTACATTTGGAAGGCTTATTTGGCATATATTGTCAAAAGCTATAAAACCCCAGAAATGATGCAAGTTGTTTATCCATTTTCATTTATTCAGATGTTGCATAAATTGCTTGACAATTCAAAACAAAGCTTACAAAAAAGATGAGTATATTGCATCAAATTTTTGAATATTTTTCTTCCTCAAAAAGTGTTTTTGTCATCAAAACATAGGCAATTATGAATGAAACCACATCTCTTGTGTGTCATAATTGCTCTAAAAATCTTGTCACATATATCTCTTCTCCACAAATCCTTCAGATTCTGATGGTAAGAACAATAAAAACCTATAATGAAGGCTTTTAGTTTAGATAGTGAGCTTTTATGATAAATATAGGTTTGAGTAGTATTATTGAAGGTTGCAAAACTTTGTAATTGTATTTAATTACTAGAGTTTTTCATAATATCTTGTATCATGCCATCCACTGCATACAATTTCGAACCTCAAATCACAGTATTTGCACTCCATCCAATATGTTACACCCCTGGCCAGAACCTAATAACATATCCTGACCTAAAGCTAATTTTGCTTGGATTGTTGCAATATATATCACCGTTTTGTTGCATTTTGACTAGTCAAATGTTTATTTACATTTCTGCTTTCTTCTTCATCTGAATGAAGGTTTGCCTCCTCTCTGACATATCTTCTCCATTTCACTGTCACAATGCTTTTGGCTTATGTGACCCAAGTCTCCAGTAGCTGAGTCTGCTGATAACTCATTCAACTTCCTCCCAAGGTAATAAAAGTAGCTTTTCATGTGACAGAATACTAAACCAGGTTAATTCTACAAGAAAAATCAAAAGAAAACATTTAATAAAACAAATTACACATGCACAAAAATATAAGGCACATAACGTGGCTAAAACTCACCTGTTGACACATTGATACATGTGCATTACCATTTGTGATCATAAGATGATAAAAACAAAGACTATTTCTCCTACTCACCCAACTCAGCTCCTGAGCTGTATATCCAGCTATCATTCCACTAAAGTAGATATGTTCATTCAAAAGTATTTTCATTACAAAAGCATGTATATTGGCCTATAGTTTTCATTTTAGGCTTGGTTTGGTGTTTGACTGAAGTGATACTGGTTTAGATAAAAGAGTTTGGGAGCACTCCTTCTCTTTCAATTTCTTTGAAGATCTTGAGGAATATTGGTGTTATATCATCCTTAAAGATTTTTTTAGAACTCATACATGAATCCAGCAGGTCTGGGACTTTATATCCTTGGTAAATTCTTTGTTACTCTGTTAAGTCCATCACTTGTTATTGGATTATTAAGTATGTTTATATGTTCTTGGGTTAGTTATAGTAGGTGTTATGTGTCAAGGAATCTGCCAATTTATTTAAAATTTTCTAGTTTGTTGCAATGTATGTTTTCAAAGTAGCTACTGTCTTCTGGAGATCCAGTGTCTTTTGTGATTTCATAGTTTTCATTTCTGATTGCACCCATGTCTTTTCTTGCTTTCTCTAGGTAAGTCTAGCTAGAGGTTTATCGGGTTTATTTAATGTTTCAGAGAATAAGCTCTTTAATTCATTAATTTGACTTTACTTTTTATTTCTGAATCCAAGATTCATTCGTTTTCATTATCTTTACAAGTTTCCTCATGAATTTCAATTTGAGACTAGTTTTCAAGGATTCTAAAATTTCTCATAGGCTTATAAATTGAGTTTGATTTTTCCTGATATGAACATTTATTGTGATTAATTTTTATAGTAGAACTATATTTATAATCTTAGAAGTTCTGATTATTTGACTGTCATTTATTTAAATTCTGTAATCATTATATTTCCTTCTTGGTTATGTTCTGTGACTCACTGGTTGTTCAGAAACATATTATAAATTTTCCAGTAGTTTTGTCTTTTCAAAATTGATCCACTGATTTCTATTCGTGTTGCTCAGTTGTCTGATAATATGCACAGGGTAATTTTTTCTCTTTAATATTTATTTAAGCAGTCTTTGTAGATTAGTGTGTGACCCACTTTGGAAAAAAGAACCATGTACTGTTGCACTCATTTAATCCAGAGTATATTTGTACTCTGCTGTAGATGAGTGGAATACTCTACATATCCATTAAGTTCAGAGGTTTAAGAATATGGTTCAACTCTAAAATTTATTTACTTATTCTTTGTTTAGTTGATTCACTTCTTTGCAAAAGTAGGCTGTTAAAATCCCTTACTATGAGTCTGTTAGTATTTATTTGATCTTTTAATTTTAGTATATTTTATGAAGATAGGAGCAGCAGTCTTTGGTGTATATATGTTTATCCATATTGTTTCTTGTTGGAGTATTCTTATAGATAGTATGTAATGATGTTCTTTGTCTCTTCTTATCAATTTTAACTTGAATTGTACTATATCTGGTCTTAGAATTGTTACCCCAGGTCATGGTACATGAAATGTTGTTTTTCATTCTTTAAAATTTAGTTTACAAATATCTCTTTGGATAAGATGAGTTCCTGAATAGAACAACCAGTTGGATTCTATTTTTTGATCCAGTCCAACGATCTGTGTCTTTTATGTCAAAAATCGAGACCATTATCATTGAGAGATATAACTGAGGCATATTGGTTGTTTCAATAACTGTCTTCTTTGTCGTGGTATATCATGTATTTCATTTTCTCTCTTAATGTACTATATTGCTATTTATCCATTGAACTCACTAAGTTCCTTTCTCATTTTAGCTGTGTTCAATTCAGTGATTCTGCTGAGATTAATTTAAAATATTTTATTTAGAGCTGATGTAGCACACATATACTTTGAAAGCTGGCCTTTTTTTGTGGATGTATTTTATTTCATCATTTATTTTGAAGAACAGCTTTGATGGGTAAATTAATCCGGTTGGAAGTTATTTGCTCTTAGGGTTTGAAATACTTCACTGAAACATGTTCTGGCCTTCACGGTTTATGCCAAGAATTCTGCTGTGATTCTAATACGCCTATATTTTTGTTCATTTTTCTGGCTACTTTCAAAATTCTGTATTTTGTTGGATATTTGGTAATTTAATAAGAACATACTTTAGTGAACATTTTTTTCATCAAAATTATGTGGTATTCTCTAAGCCTCACTTATTTTTATTTTAAGCTATTTTCTTAAATTTAAGAAATTTTCTTCCATAATTTATGTAAACATGTTATCCAGTTTATCTCTGCTATCTTCTAGTTTTTCTCTAATTCCAGTTACCCTTACATTGGCTTTCTGCTGTCATCTAGGAGCTACTGAATATTGTTTGTTCTGTTACCTTCTTTTTAGGTTTTTAAACTCTTTAATATAATTCATTATTTTGTTCCTATTTATTGACATTCTGTTATCACATTGGTCATTTCTGCAATGCATGAATTCCATACAGATTTTCACTTCAGATATTTCTGTTTGATCTCTTATTGAGTATTTCAAATAATTTTTAAATTTCTCTTTAAATCTGAACTATTATGGTTAACTTCTCCAATTTTTTTCTTATTTCCATGAAATTCAATACAGGCACACGGAGTAGAATTGTTCTGAAGTTTTGGTTAATTTTCCCTTTAAACTCATCCATTTTATTCATTCTTCAAAGAACTTTTCATATATTTATGCTTTTTTTTTTTTTTAAAGTCTCTGTTTGTGGTCACTTGTTCTGCCTTGGGAGAGTTAAACAGTTCATTGATCTATTTCATTGCTTCTCCATTTATTCTTCTTTTTTTCCATTCTTTTTTTTTTCCTTGATGGTTTACCACATATTGTCAACCAGAGAAATTAGGAAAGTTTGTGGCTTATGTGGAAGCTTTTAGTGGAATGCTGTCTCCCCATGAATAATTTTCAGCTTTGTATGTCCAGTGCTAGTACTTTATCTTTCTATTATTTAGTTTAGGTGATTTTTACTTTGCCTTTATGTCTTATAGAACAATAACTTCTATTGCATAATACACCCTTAGATTCAAACTTAACAGTACTTCTACATGCTAGTACTTACAGATACTCTTCCATTTCTCTATTTTCTGTGTAATGAGATTTTATTGTTTGAGGGTGCTATGCAGTGATGCAGGTGAGGAGGGGTGAGGAGAATAACAGATGAGCGCATGAGTAGAGTTAAACACTAAGTATGAGGTTTGAAATAGGAATAGTGGTAGAAGAAACCAAAAGATTGATGTGATGTCTGATTTTACTGGAATAGTTTTAGTTGAGTTGAAGGTTAAGTACTGAGAGTTTTAAGAGGATATTTTTGGGGGGCGAGGTATTTGATAAGGGAGGTTTAATTTGTGATTAAGGAAAGCTAAATGCTTATAAAAAGTTGGTGATGGGGAAGGTAAGAAGCTTGGTAAAATACAGAAATACATACAACACAAAGGTTTAGAGTGGGTTGAGACAAAGAGTAATACTAGCAAAGACAGTAATGACTGTCACGGAGCTAAGTATGGTGAACTTTAAAACTTGTAAAGAGGAGTTTACATGTTCAGAAAAAGAATAAAGACATATGTTAATTGCATGGTCTCATTGGATTCAGGTAAAGTCACTAGATAGATGAGATAAGAGAGACAACTTAGATATCTATTAATAATGAAGGAAAACATGCTCAAAATCAATAAGAAAATAAGCACAGAAAATCATAACTACCCTCATGTAATTAAACAAATCAGATTTAAGGTATTTCTTATGCAATGAGATGTCTAAGGTTGTATGAATTAATATTCACAGAAAAGTTCTCTTTTATTTGTCTAACGCTGTTAGAAAAAATGTAAATTCTGTAACTTTATTCATATTTTCATGATTTTTAAAGAACAATTCATCTTTGTGTAAGAGACCATTTGATAATTAACATACTTACCATATTTGATATCTTACTTTAGTGAATATTATAATATTAGAAAGTATGAATTTTCTGTACAGATATAGACTGTATGTGGAAAATAGCAAGCAAACTATAAATGTTATATGTTTCTCTGTGTGTACTGTTTTTAAAGTCAGTAAAACAATTTTCAATACCAAATTGGAAAATATAATCAGTTGATGATAGTAAGTAGAAAAAATGTAATCAGTTGCTTCAGTCATTTTATTTTTATTCATGTATTACACTACTGAGGGCCAAAGTCTTATCTATTTCGCAACACAATTGAAATAAAAACCTTATTGTGTAAACTTGAATAATCCAGTTTTGAAATTATATTGATAATATTCCCTACAAAATTGCTAATATTTGTTTTATTTTGTTTCTTAAATTCTACCTGTGTAGATAAGTAACGTGTGGAATAATGTACTTTGAGCATAGATTTTAAAGCTAGGATTCTCTCATTTTGTACAAACAAATACAGCACTGTTGAATATGCCGAATAAACTCTATCAAAATATATTTGTGTATAGATCAAAAAGTCTTTTTTACTTCAGCTATTTGTTTTACATTCCATTTGCTTTTTTTGTTTGTTTGTTTTATGAAGAAAGTAATTTTAGACATTTTATTCAGAAATGTGCTCTGGTCATTACTTTTCTAATGTTTCTTATGAATTATTCTTGATGTCTTTCCTTTTGGTTCTTAGATACAAAGGAGCATAATGACTTGTTCCTCTATGCTCCAAGAAATGACAGGGTTGTTTGCTTTTATGAATTATTCCTTACACTTTTATCTGACTTCAGTTACAAACTAATGAAATGCCTGGTATTAGTCGCTCACTGTGCTAAGCGGTGAAAAAGACACCTTATTTCCACCCTCATGAACCTTACTGTGGGCTGATGCCTTTGTAATAATTTAAAAACAGTGTTCTTTGATTTATAAGTACTAAAAAGTTTGATGTGCTAAAAAACTGTCTTAATTACTTTTCTTGTAGCAGAAACAAAATACCTGAGCCCATAGTTAATAAAGAAAAGGTTTATTTGGCTCACAGTTTGTACAGGTTTCACTCCATTGTCACATGGCTCTCAGGCTGCATGGCATGGCAGACAAGCATCACAGAGGAGAATCAGTTCATGGTGGCCAGAAGGTAGTAAAGCAAGCATGAGGCCTTAACCACTTCTTTATGCATCTTTTGTGCTCTATCTAGGCTATCAAGTATAGGGTGGCTCCAAACCAATTCACAGACTGATGTAGTAATCACACAGCCTTAATCCCAGCATCACAGAGTAGTCACAGTCATTTGTGTAAAAACCCCACCCATGACCACATGAGGCTTTGGGGAAATACCTTGAGACAAACCATAACAGAAATCAACAGGCATTTTGTACACGGCCCTTAAAAACAAGGACACTTGTTAGTCTGTGCAGAATTTAAAGTTGGAGCTCAGGGAAAATTTCTTCAAGATGGGAGCATAAAAATATGTCACAAAACAGTAACATAATAGATAAATGAGAATGGAAATAGGAGTAATATTATTCTGAGGGCTAAAATCTAGGAAGGGGAGCCACAGGCCAGAAAAGTCATCCTCAGATAGTTTATTATAGTAAAGCATATTTCACCTAATTTTAATAAAATGCATTACCAAAGGAGTGGAATACTCATGGCTTCTCACTCCATGCTGTTTGAATGAGATCATGATTACATAATGTAATAGATTACTGAGTTAAAAAACTTAAGAAGAGTAACAAAAAAGTAAGGAAACAAATTTTATATATATGGGGGGGTGGTAGGGTGGGTGGGGCTATGGGAAAAAATGAGAATTAAGTTGTGTCTTAAACTGGTACAAATCCCCATTATGGAGTGCAATCATGATGTGTATATTTAATGTACCAATAAAGATAATTAAAAAAAAACTTAAGAAGAGTTTTAAACCCTTCTTGGACTGTGTGCTCGGGAAATTTATTTAAATTTTTGGATCTTATTTTCCTTATTGTTAATATTATGATAATAACAAGACCTTCCCAAGATGTTCTCATAAAAATCACACCTCACTGTAAGAAAAATGCATACAAAATTGACTATTTGAACAGTATTTATCAAGCATTATCTATTATTTTTAATGAACACATGCACATTAATGAAGTACAGACAAAGACAATCCAGTAAGAAGCATTATGATGAAATTAAAAGGATCATGTTACAAATTCTCAATATTGAGTATGATCATGATATTTATATAAAATGCACCAATAAAAAATTCAATTCAAAAAAGAGTATGGAATGAAAATTTAAAAGGCAGAATCTAATTCTGGCCTATCATTACTTACTATGTGGATAGGCAAGTTATTTAAATTCTTTGAACATTAGTCTTTTTACTTATAAAATTTTTAAAAATGATAAAAATTAATATCTCACATTCCTACTAAATTAATACAAAATTGTTACTATTATTATTGTGACCATTATTAGTTACACAGTAGAAAAATGCAAATAAGGTTATTTTTCATTATAAAC
Organism: Petromus typicus; assembly: GCA_004026965.1. NCBI lineage: Eukaryota > Metazoa > Chordata > Mammalia > Rodentia > Petromuridae > Petromus > Petromus typicus. The sequence goes on along the minus strand of PVIR01015021.1, from coordinate 17,322 downwards.
AAATAATATCTACTCTCTTGGGCTGCAAGAACATCTTCATTATGAGCATTTTTAGTCATAAATCTGATCCTCTCTCTTTATAAAATGTATCATGTAGATGTGAGTTGCAAATAACTATTTTAAAATATGTCCTCATGTGTATGTATATGTAAAACAGAAGCTTAATAGTCATTAATGATATAATTAATAAATATGTCATTTAAACATTAATTTAGTCTATAAATACAAATATTTTTATTATAAATATCATGTGATTAGTGAAGTCACTCAGTTTCAGTAGTCACACCTTCAGTTTGCCTTGTTTCATCCATAGATCATAAATCCTATTTATCTGCTGAGATTCTCCTGTGGCATAACATGAAAATTTCATTTGCCTTTTTGTCTTTACCATTTTAGAATATTCTCAGGCAATGGAAATATGCCATATTTTTAGTTATTCTTCTACAGTACCTAACAAAATTCCTCAACTACAATCCCTATAACAAATGTATAGAATAAATAAGAAATTTGAATATTTTCAACTCTGTTATAATTGATATTGCAGGATACTGATGAACATAGTTCATTTCAGACTTTTATTTCTATAGATAGTGTCTAGAAACAGAAAAAACAATTTTGAAATCAAAATATAACTGACTCCCTTCCTTCTCCATACTGTCCTCTTGGCAAACTCTTACCCTTTATATTTCATTGTCTGTTTATGAATGAAGATTTTCTCATGACTCTTAGAGTAGTCACTTTTGTCACATGCACTGAATAAAGTTTATTTCTCTTTTGTTGCACTCATCCTTATTTCAAAGAAATAAAATGTATCTGTTTGCTTAATGAATATCTTACGTGTAAGACCAGAAACTCCACTATAAGACTATCTTGTGTCTTCTTGTGTAGTACTTTACACCTAATGAGAAGAATAATATCTTATATAGGTGCCAAATATGTATGAATTAATTGAATCACTGAATATAATGTCCATTTGTAATTTGGTACTGAATATTTTATTCTTTTCTGTATGACAGTTTTAATTTCTTCTATATACAGAGATTATAGTTATTTAATTTTTAAATGAATGCAAGAAAGAGGTAATCAAAATGTAGTGCTGTAACTACTATGTTCCACATGGGAGTTCCTTGAGATCCATAACCTGAAATGCAACATCGTTTGTGTGAAGTGTATTGAGATATGCTTTCCAAGTCAACATTAGTGAGTACTGAATAAAGGGAAGAAAGAGAATTTATGTTGAAAAGAAATCACAACAAAGGCCTAATCCCGTACAGTGGAGATCTGTGGATTTCTTTCAGATTTGTTCTGCATATGGCATGGTGACAAGAACTCCATACTCCTACATTAATCACTACTCTGGACTGCAGTCTTGCAGAGTTTATTAACTTTTGATAAGGTAGCCCTTGTAAGCAGAGAGAACATACTAGCAGCGAGCACTTAGCTATGCTCTTTCAACTGTCAACATTCTCAGAAAATGAGTGGTTCAGACCACAGTGGTGGTTGGGGAGGTCAGCCATGCATCTCAGGGGCCACCAAAACACCAGGCTCATCAAAGACCTCTTTTTTGTGCCACATGGACCTGTTTGCCTAATTTAGTTTGAGAAAGCAATTTCTTTTTAATTTTAAGACATTATTTTCTTTTAAAAGTTAAAACAATGAAAATTAGTTAAGCAAACTATAGCCACTATTACAGAGCTGATTGTAAGGCCACAAATGATGTTCATTTGCTTTCTTATGTGAAGTTTATGTATCTTTCAGTTGTTGCCTCTTTGGGGTAGTTTGCTTCCTCTCATCTCTCATTCATGAGGAATCTGAACTTCTACATACCATGCGCTTCTCACACTGTGACTGCTATATTGGATCATCTCCCTTTAAAATTGGGCACAGAATTCCCAAAGTAACAAATTGTTATATAGATGAAAACATATTCTTCTCTCAGTGATCAATGACGTCTCTACTGTTTCCTTAATGATAAGAGCAATACCTGTTCACAGCCACAAGGAGGACTTGGTCATTTGTCTGCTGATCTGTTTGCAGAAAGATCACAAATTTAATAGTTATGAACTGTGGTTTGGAATTTAGATGTTACCTTTCCTGTCTCCAGGTAGGAGTACTTTGGTACTAAATATTCAGAGTTCAAAGTTGTCATTGTGAGTACAGATCCTCCGTATTGGACACTGGGATCATAAGTGAAGAAGCTCACTCCTGTTTTCTTATCTTCACTCTTGGAATAATATGTGTGCAAAATATATGTGACAAATATTTGTTATAAAACATATGTAAAATTGTTTAAAATTCCCAGAAAGGAAAAAAAATAACAGAGTTAATTAACTTTAAAATTTACCACCCTGGAGAATCAAGAGATTAGAAAGAGTAAAAATATTGATAATGGAAGGTTGAAATTAAGAATGAAATTAGCAATATCATTTTATCAGATTGGAGAGAATATTGCAAAGTGAGAAGTTGCGCAGTTATAAAAGACAAATAAAATAGTGGTTATGAGAAAAAAGAGAAAAAACAATTTTGATTCATACAGAGCCTGGTGCACTGCTGCACTTCAACAGCACTTTAAAATTGTTGTTCCTCAGTTTTCTTATCTGTATAAGATAAGTTCAGTTAAACATTCAATAGTTTGTCTAACAGATGTTTATGAACACCTATGATGTGGTAGGTACTCATAATACTGAGTTTCCGTGGTAATGAAGATCACTGTCTTATCCTTAAGTAGGTTGCCTTTAATAGTAAAAACCTAACAGCTTCATATAAAGAGAAGTGAGAAAAAGCAAGTGAGGTACATGGCAGATTGCCTCATCTATCTTGGCTATACAGTACATTGAATTTATAAATAATATGTCATACTTTGACAAAATACTTTTACAATAAGAGACCTTATTTGTATTATGGAAAGAAATATCTTTAACTGTGTTAGTACTGAGTCCTTGGAATTCAGTTAAACAGAAGAAACTATTTAATATGTCTTAGAGCTTCATTTCTGAAAGGATAAATAGAAAAGACAGATTTGGAAACTTCCTAAACCTATGGCTTCCTTAACCTATGTCATCATCAAGAATCTCCAATATATTTAGATAAGGATAAAAACTAGAAGAGATTAATGATACATGATCAATAAGTGCACTTGATGGTAATAAAGAACTGAAAAATCTTATTGTCTCAAAATTTTAGGGGGAAACAGCTTAAAAAGGCATAGAAATTCTTAGTTTTGATATATATCCAACAGTATGATTCTTGGATCATATGATGGCTCTGGTTTATTCAAGAAAGATTTTTTGTTGTTTTCTTAGGATCTCACTGCACAGTTCAGGTTAGCCTTGAACTTGCTATTAACCTAGGCTGGTCTTGAACTTGTAATTCATCTGCCTCACGCTGCTAAGTGCTGAGGATTATAAGCATGTGCCACAATATCAGTTTAGTTTTAAATTTTGAGGAACTTCCATGCTGATTTCCACAATAGCTGTATCAATTTTTAACCCAATCAAAGTACTGTATATGAACTGCCTTTCCTCTACATACTCTTCAACATTCCTTGCTCTTCTTCTTTCTGATAATAGCCTTTTTAATAAGTCTGAGGTAATATCCAATTTTGATTTTGATTTACATCTCTCTGATATTAGCAATACTGAATACTTTATCTTTTCATATATCTTCCTATTGGCCATTTATGTATCTTCTTCAAGGAAATATTTATTCAATCCTTTATATATATTTTAATTGTGTCATTTATGTATATATTGTTTTTTGTTTGCTTTAGAGATTTTTTTTAGCTGGTGAATTGTTTCTCTGTTCAGATATAAATTGCAAATATTTTCTCCAATTTTGGAGGCTTTCTTTTCAATCTGTTGCCTGTATTGGTGTTCAGAAGCTTTTCAGTTTGATAGAATGCTACTTATCTATTTTTGCTTATTGATTTTGCTTATTGATTTGGAGTGATTACAAACAGTCATTGCTCAAACGAATGCCAAAAATAATTTTGTTCTATCTTTTCTTCTAGTAGTTTTATAATCTGAAGGCTTAACTGTAAACATTTCATATATTTCAAGTGGTATTTTGGCATATGGTGTGCAGTATACTAATCTATGTTTTATACATGACAATATTTTATTATTTATTTATTTATTTTGAGACAGTGTCCCTCTTTGTTGTTCAGGCTGGCCCTGAGTTCAGCCTTGAACTCACAGCAATCTTTCTGCCTCTGCCTCTCAAGTGCTGGGATTACTGGAGTGAGCCACTATGCCCAGTCCTGTGGTAATCGGTTCTGATTGGAGATGGGCATGAATCAGCATGCCCATTATTGTTTTATGTTGTTACCGGGGACTGAACTTGGGCACTTGCTTTTGCAAGACAGGTGCCAGAACCACTGAGTTAAATCCTTGAAACTTCTACATGAGAATATCCATTTTTCTCAGAACCATTTATCAAATTTTCCATCATTTCTCCATTGTATGTTCTTGGATCACTAGTGTATAGATTTATTTTTGCATTGTCCATTCTGTGCAAAAGTTCTGTGTATCTGTTTCTGTGCCAGTGTTTTATTGCTTAGATATCTGTGTCTTTGTAACATATTTTGAAATCAGGTTGTCTCATGTCTCTATAATCATTTTAATTCAAGATTTCCATTTTTGAAAAAAATTTGAGACAAGTTCTTACTTTTGTAGTTCAGACTGGCTCTGAGCTCGGCCTTTGAACTCAAAGCAATCCTCCTGCCTCTGCCTCCCAAGTGAATTACAGGCATGAGTCACCACATCGAGCACTGTGGCATGTAGTTCTGACTGCTGGTGAGCATGAGTCTCCACACCTAGCATTATTATATGTGGTCACTGGAGATCAAACCTTGGTTCTTGAACTTAAAGACAGGCACCAGAACCACTGAGCTGAATCCTCAGCCTGAGACTTCCTTTATTGTTCAGATCTCTTGTACCTGTGAATTTTAAGGTTGTTGTTTCTCTGAAAAATGATAACGTAGTTTAGGCAGGCATTACATGGGGACTCTAAATGATTTGGGATAGTATAAATTTGCTATGATTTGGATCTGGGTCTCCTTTGTTCTTTCACTAAAATTTAATTTGTTGGAAAATTGGTCTTCAGAGTGGCAACTTGGAGTTGATAGATCTTGTAAGAGGTGGAAGTTAGTGGGAAGTCTTTAGGTCAGTACTTAAAAGAGATTGTGGGAACCCATGCCCTCTGGCTTCCTACTTGGTCATGTGATTTTTCTGCCTGCACATCTTACCAAAATTGCCATCAGTGATGAGGAGAAGCAATCAAAGATATTTCTCACTCAACTCTCCATCAAGCTATTTGGACTTTTAACTTTTAAAATGTGAGTGTGTCATATTCTGGTACAAACTCTCAATGTCAAATGTGATTATGATATGTATCCATAACGTACCAATAAAGATTTAAATAAAAAGAAATCTGAGAGCTGAGTAATCCTATTTGCTTTATCACACTAGCCTACCTCAAGTATTTCACTATAGTAAGAAAAAAGCAAACTAATGCCAATGCTTTAACTATATTAACATTTCAATCTATAAGTATAAGCTATGTTTTAATTAATTTTGTAATTTATTTCATTTATTCAGCGTTTTATACTTTTATGTGTTGCAATCAGTAAATCATTGTTACTTTGATAACTAAATATTTCGTTTTTCTTGATGCTGTAGTAAACTGACATGATTTTTAGTTTTTTAAGTAGTGCTCATCATTGTATCAAAAACACAAATAATTTTTATGTGGTGATTTTGTATAAACAACTTTATTAAATTTGATTGGCTCTAACAATTTGGAAGAATATCTTATGTCTTATAACATTTTGTCTTATTTACATTTCTACAAATCTATTAATATAGTTTTATGATTTGTCAAGTAAAATTTGAGCAATTTGAATAGCTTATGAATGTAATGCTCATAACCCAAATTCTCTATGAGATTTCCATAAAATAAAATAAACTTTATTTATTTTATTTAACTTATTCCCTAAAACAAAATCCAAACTTGATTTATGCTTCCATAATGTTCCACTTTACCCAGCTCCTACCAGCCTCTGAATCATCATTTTTACTACTCCAACCCTCATGTAATTGTTCTTTATAGTTTCTAAAAATATTTCTGGGCTTTTCACTTTCTGTTCCTTATGCTTGGAACACTATCCTCTGCTGTTTCCATTTCAGAGACAGTGTTCCTTCCTCAGCATCCATTCTGAGCCCTTATTACCTGTCACAGATTCACACACAGATGCACTACTTATTTATTTATATTTAAGGACATCATTGTGTTCATTAGTGGATTGCAATAGATCTGAAAAATGTCTGACACATCGTAGGTACTAAGTAAAAACTTGGAAGAATGAATGCATGTTAATTGAATGAATAAAGACATCTCCATTCTCCTTAGTATCATACAGTCAAGAACAAAATGATAATTAAAATACATGGTATATATAGACGTGATCAGCCAGCATTTGAGGAGACATTTTAGGCAATTTAATTCTGTTTCAGTCATGCTTATATATCAGGCTTTCTCTGTTCTTGTACCTATTTCCATATACAATTGAAACAATATGTAGATCATGGTCAGTTTTTAAATATTCCTATTGATATCATTAATTTTGGATACTTTCTCAAATATGAGAAAATTCTTTCCTCATATATTGCATGAAACATCAATATGTCTAAAAATATTTTCCTTTTGGTGAGCCATAAATTTAAGTAACTAGGGAATTAGAAATGATAAAACACTGTTTAGCTTCTCTATGACAACTCCTGGGGTTTTAATTGAACTATCTATAAAATGCTCATTTATGTAGTACCTCCTAAAGTTAATGCACAGTTTAGTAGCTGTCAGTGATTTTAATATGCCATAATTTTTGCTTATGTGCTTTGAAATTTAATATTTTAAATTGAAATTATGTTATCTCTAAAAGTAGAAAATATTGCAAAATTATATACTACATCAGTAATATTGCTACTAAATATTTCCTATTTTGACTTCTTTCATTTGGTTTAGACTTATTATTGCCCTATGTATTCTCTATTTCCTCATATTTTAGAATGAGATTTGTTTTTTAAGCCTACATTAAAAATGTGATGCAGTTTTCTAAATAAATATATAGCAGTTAATATATATTTAACTTATTTTTTTCTTTATATTATTACTCCCATTTACTTTGAAATACTGAAAATTTGCCAGATCTCTTGCTTTTGTGAATATAACCATTCAGGAAGTAATAAAAATAATAATACTGAAAATAACAAGAGGAAAGCACATGAGGAAATTCACAAGTTTTCTGTCAGAGTTCAGTATTTAATAGCTAACTGGGCATGGATAAATTTTAAAAGCTTCTAGAATCTTTCTTTCTATGTAGAGAGACTCCATTTAGGTCTGTGAATCAAATTTGTTATATACTTCTTCTGTAACTCAGAGGGTTCTTATAAGAAGTAAATGTGTTTACATAAATGTAGAGATAATAATACAGTTTATGAAAATAAAAATGGGGAATACCATTCAACATAGAAGCTTATAGAAAAAGGCATACTCAAAGCTTTAAAAATAACTAATTTTCTTGAACAACATGGTAATGTCTTAATGTTTGGCAGGCATTGTTTGAAAGTTATACACAGACTCTATCTGGAGGTGTTTGTAGGTTTACAATGAAGTCATTGAACCAAACAGGAAATAATGAAAAGTTGTGAAATCATTTGAATTAAAGGCTCAGCCTCTATATTGGTACAATATTGTGTGCATTTATCTATGTTTGAGCTAAACTTTTGGAACTATGGAAAGAGTGTGTCAAAAGAACAAAACTTGCTGTCTCAAAAGTATGAGAAGAGTCATGTTAACGTAACAGAAATAACAATCTGAATCCATTGAAAATACCCATTGGATTTTTTCCCCCATTCTCTACTCTTGTTCCCCTAATCCCTCCTTGTTTACAAAGGCATGTAATAAACTTAACGATGAAAGAAGAAAATGTCTACTGGATTTGGCAATTAAGAAGTTATTGCTAATGTTTAGACCAGTTTTAATGAAATAATAAAAGCAGAAGGAAGTTACAGAAAAAGCCAGGAAAATACAAGTGAGTGTAGATATTGTATGAAGAATTTTGTTTCAAGAAATTTAGCTATAGCTATGAAGGGCAGTCAAATTTGGGTAATGGTCAAAGAGGAGAGGAAGGACCAATGTCCACCAATATTTTGAGATTTGTTTAAGGAAAATTTGGGTACTAAATAGATTGTTCCTGAGTAGAAGTAGATAAATAATTCTCAGGTCTGCAGGAATGTACACCAATTGTTTCATTAGATATATGGGTGAATTTGTAGAAAGAGAATTGCAGAAACCATAAAATTCACACCTCATTTTTTCCATGAAATAAGAGGAAATCTGTTCATACAATCAAGTATAAATGATGAATCTTTGGGCAGATATGAGGAAAACACAAACGTGTAGAGTGAGTTGGTCTATGAGCAGTTCATCTAGATGTTATAGGAAGGCTGGCACCTCAGAGGCTAGTTACACTACTAAATGGAGTGATGATCCTTATCACAATTGAAAAAAGATTTTCATGAATTTTACTTTTCTTTTCATGTAAAACAAATTTCTAAACTCAGGAACTGGTAAAGATTTATACTGTCTTCTAGTGTGAATAGTGCTGCCTCTTTTATAGAGCCACATTCCCTTTTCTGAGAGTGAAGGTATCTTTCTACATAAGATCTTCACATTTGGGAATGAAAAAAACCTGCTTTTGTTGTTGTTCTTCCTCTCAGATCCCACATACCTATGCCATTCTGAGATGTGTAGCCTGCTGACTTCACTGCAAAGAAAAAAAGCCACATGTATAGATATTCTTCTATAGCTGGCTGAATTACACAGAAATTATTTTGCAAACTGAAGAAGCTGAAGTTTAACTTGAAACAAGTTATTAGGTCTTGGTATTCTTGAGTTTTCTTTCTTATTCAAAGCAAGAATATATGCAAATAACCACTATGGGAGAAGGAACAAATCTGAAGTTGAGTTGTTTTCTTTTCTTTCTTTCTTTCTTTCTTTCTTTCTTTCTTTCTTTCTTTCCTTTCCTTTCCTTTCTTCTCTCTCTCTTTCTCTCTCTCTCTCTCTTTCAAGTCTCATTTTGTAGTTCAGCCTGAACCTCAACTCATTACATAATCCAGCAAGCCTCAAACTCACAGCAATCATCCTTCACGTGCCTCTTGACGGCCAGAATTACAAGAGTGAGCCACCATTCCCAGCAATGTAGTATGAGGTACCAGGGAATGCAGATCGAACTTGGGACCTCACACTTGCTAGGCAAACGCCAGAAGCGCCGAGCTAAATCCCTAGCCCTGAGTTGTTTTCTTGAAGAGAATAGTGGATTTCAAATAGTCTCTGATAGAAAGGAGAAAAAGTTAAAGAATGTAGGTAGAAAACATTGGTAACATGACATTTTTCAAAATTAATCATTCAATATTTATGATTAGAAAGTCAACATTCAAACCTAGTCTTGCTATATACTAAGTTTACGAAGTTCTTGTGCCTCAATTCTTTAATTCTTTCTCTTGTAGAATGAGATAATAACAGTACATACTACATGGGTAAAAACATATATATATATATGCTAGTCTTAGGAACTAAAAAATTGGTCCAACTCCACAGACTGTGTTAATAATTCCTCAATAAATACAATGTAAACTGGAAAAATAAAAAGATGAAGGAATCATAGAACAAAAAAATCACATAGGTTAATTCTCATTTTTTCCCATTAAGTTGTGTCTTATACTGGTACAAATCCCCATTATGGAGTGCAATCATGATGTGTATATTTAATGTACCAATAAAGATAATTTAAAAAAAAATCACATAGGTAGAATGAATGCATGTGAGATGTAGAAATTGAGAAAGTTGTGCTGAGTGTTTGGACTAGTGAAGTTTAGGAGTAGCTTAACAAAATGGAATTATCTTTTTTGGGTGTAGATGAGATATAGCTGAAACAGAATGGAGATCATTTGTTTTGTGATGACATAAGCATTTCAAGATGGGACTGGTAGATAAGCATTTTAAATGGATTTTGGCATGTCTCAAGACTGCGGTAGGAGTTGAATAAAATAATCAAGCATGAACGTACTTAATGAGTTAGATTTGAGATGAGTCTTTCAAAAACAATTTTTGGTCTATGGCCCTTGTAAACTTTACCCTCAGGGGCAGGTTTTGCCTCTTGTTTGTTCATTTTTGTTCTGTCTTCCTTTAAGAGAAGTTGACTGACCAGCAAGTAGAAGTGTCTAAGAACAAGGAGCTATTTACAAAGACGGAAAGAAAAATTTGATAGATCATTCAGTACATTCTGTGTATGGAATGTGTGTGTTCTGCCTCATTTAATATACCCTAGTACCAGAAGTTATAATACTAAGAGATGGGGCCTTTGTGAAGTGATGTAGTTACAAGGCTGGAACACTTGCAAATTGAGACTTTAATAATCCCCTCATAATAGGTACCTGACAGAACTAGCTTTGCCTTTCCACCATGTATGGACACAGTGAAAAGACACTGATTTGAACCAGGAAAGAGGTCCTTACCAGACACCGAATCAGCGACTTCCATGATCCAGGAGTTTCGAGCCTATATAACAGTAAGAAATAAATTTATATTTATAACCTGCACAGTATGGAGTACTCAAGATGTAAGGTAGTTTGTGAATGTGCAAAATTTCATCTTTATCATGGTTTTCATATTTGAACTTAATTTTCTAGCTAAACAAAATACAAAAATTTGTAGTTTATATTTGTTACCAAATGGAAGTTATTACAAAATCTTTATAAACAGTAATGAATACTTGGTAAGTATATCTTTTTTGTATATTTAATGAAAAAAAAGTTTCATCAGAAAAGGAGGAAACTCATTACAAATTTTGTATGTCTCTTCACTACAAATAATATGATTTAAGCAAAAGAATACTGCTGAATTGTATTAATAAACCATGAATGCTTTCTCAAAAATCTACAAGGAACTCTGAATAGATTTACTTTCTCACTGAAAAGAAATCCTGAAAAATATCTGATATGTCAAATATTTTAATCCTTTATTAATTTAACTTGGTCCCATTGGTCAAACTTTCTGACTTTCTGAGATTTCCCACCAGAACTGGTTTGGAATGTGGAAAACAATATTAATAATATATCTTAAATATTATTCAGTGAATCTGGAGTATATATTTTATTCTAACAGATATCACTAATAGCATAAATTTCATTTCAAAGTAAATTTATCAGATCTTTCTTGACCTAAAAAATTATAAAATCTAGAGTAGAAATTCTGCCAGTTAATTAGCAGTGGGTGGGAGTCAGAGTAGCTATGAATCTGACAAACAGACCTTGTCTCCAACTCAAATACAAGAATGTCTTTGGAAACTACAGTTAATTTCACAAAGGCCACTATGAACAGGAGATTGAATAGAAAATTTAAGGAAACCAATGCTATTTTTAACGAATACGTGGTGGTGGTTGTGGGGATGATCCGAAGGCCTAGTAAATTATTAGACAGGCCTGGAGAATCTGAACTTCCTCTGATAAGTGATAAAAAGTGGCCAGAAGATTTGTTCTCAAGAAGCATCAATGAATCATACAATATACTACAACACAGAACAAAGATTAGTTTCCTTACAGATATTCCATATAATTCAGTACCAACTTGCCACATGTAATAATGAATAAACACGTGAGACATTAACTCTAAGTAGCACATTTTAATGATTTTCTAGACTTTAGTGCCATATACTCAAGTGCCCGCACTTGTGATAAATAAGAACTAAATTTAAAATTAACTATTTATGAACTATAAGTTTGTTCATTTTTAACATGAATTAATGATTTTAGGAGCTGGAACTTTGAGTTGCATTTATATTAGCACCTATATTTCTCCTATGAGCTCAATATGATAAATACACTTAACATTGAAACATAACATTTAAACTTTAATAAATATCCAGCTTTCTTCTCATATTATTGGTACATTTTCGCTATACATTATGATTACACTCATTATTGATAATTTGTATCTTCACATGATATATCTTTTCTTATTTCAAATCTTTAGTGGTCCATTATATATACACATCATCATCTCATTTAGTATTGAGAATTTATATCAGTATATGACATGACTTGCTTCTCATTTTTTCCCATTCCCCTACCCACCCTATAATCCCTTACCTCCTATATACATAAGCTTTGTTTCCCTTTTTATTATCACATTCGTCTCCCCCTCATTATTCATGCCTGCACCCTATTTTCTTTTAAATATTTTCTATTTCATACTATCTACTATGTATACTAGAAATATCTTGATTCTCACTTTCACTCATTCCCCTGCCCTTCCTTCAGCCTCTCCAACACCCAAATACCTAAGCTTTGTTTCCATTTTTTTTTCCTTTTCAGCTTCAAACTTTTTCTTTCTCTTCTTTGTTTTTCAGTCTCCAACCAGCTCTCTTTCTGCTTTGAGGGTTTCCTCCTATTTCACAGTAATCTATTATACATTTTGGATCTCATTTACACTTACAGTTTATCACACTAGAGAAATGATATGGTACATACACATGTGTGTTCTACTTGTTTCAGTTATGAGTGTAGCCTCTATGTGCATCCATTTAGCTATAAAAGTCTCTAATTTATCACTCTCTATCTCTGACTAGTATTCCATTTTATTTTTTTAATAATCTCTATCCTTTTGGGCTACTTCCAAGATCTGGCTATTACAAAGTGTGCTGTTATAACCATGAGTACGCATGTATTGCTGTGGCATGATGATTTAGTTCTTTCATGACTATAACCAGCAGGAGAATAGCAGGATCAAATATGTCCTCTAGTCCTACTTTTCTGAGGAATCTCTATGCTGATATCTACAGTAGTTGCACCAGTCTATATTCTCACCAACAAAGGTGTGGAAGGCTGGGGTTGGGGGTCTTGCAGCCCAGAGTAGCATGTATCAGGCCCAAGCTCAGTTTCTCTAAGTCTTATTTCTGCCTAATTATTATTTTCATGTGCCATTGACTCAATGGAGACTAGAAATTAATGCAAAAGTTCTAGTTACATCCCCTACCCCTGTTTCCCACAAGGTCCCTTTCTCTGCATAGCTTCTTCAGTACTTGTTGTTGGTTGATTTTGTGAAATCAGTCCCTCTTTATGGCGTGAGAAAGAGTCTCAGTGTGGTTTTCATCTGCACTTTTTATTTTTAAATTTTATTTATTATTTATTTATTTATTTTGAGACAATATCTTACTTTGTAGGTCCGGCTGATCCTCAGCTCACTACATAGCCGAGGCAAGCCTGGAACTCAGAGCAATTCTCCTGTCTCTACCTCCCAAGTGCAGGGATTACAGAGGTGAGTCACTAAGCCTGTTACTGTGGTATGTGGTTCTGATTGCTACAGGCACGAGTCACAAGCCCAACATTGTTGTATGTGGTTACCTAGGATCAAATCTGGGCTCTTGCGCTTGCAAGGCAGGCACCATAACTGCTAAGCTAAATCCCTGACCCTTCATCTGCATTTCTGAAATGACAAGTGATGTTCAACATTTTTTTGCTACTTTTACTTCTCCATTTGAAAAATGGCTGTTCATTTCATATGCTCAGTTTAGAACTGGGGTTTTAAATTTTCAGATTCTGATGTTTGGTTGTTGTTGTTGTTTTTAAATTTAAATATTTATTGATATATTATGAATACACATCATCATCACATTCAACATTGAGAGTTTGTACCAGAATATGACATGACTTGATTCTCATTTTTTCCCCTTTCCAACAGCCCTGCAACCCCTCCACCCCCTATATACATACTGTTTGTTTCCTTTTTTTATTACTGTCATATTCTTTTTCCTCTCGTTTTTTACCCTACATCCTCTTTCCATTTAAATATTTTCTATTTCACAATATTAACTATATGTACTCCGACTCATTTCCAACTTCATTTTCTCATACCAGAGAAAAGATACAATATTCACACATCTATGACCTATTTATTTCACTTAAGAGGATGTCTTCAAGGAGCATCCATTTGAGTATGAATGATTCAATCTTATCATTTTTAATGGCAGAGTAAATTTGAGGGCTCTGATTTTTTAAGTTCTTTATATATTGTAGATAGAAGTCCTTTGTCTTAAGAGCAGCTGGTAATATTTTTTTTTTTTACCTCCTTATAGGTTGTCTTTTGTCTTGATGGTAGTTTCTTTTGGTGTGCCTAAGCATTTTAGTAAAGTGAAATCCTAATTACTGATTCATTTTGCTACTTTCCATGCTGCTGAGGTTCTGTTTATAATGTCTTTCCCTAAGCAATGTCTTCAAGAGTTCACCCGTAAACTATCTGCCAGTAGGTTTAGTGTTTCTGTTTTAATATTTAAATCTTCAATCAATTTCCATTTCAGATTAGTGCTTGGTCAAACATACAGTTCAGGTATTAACCTCTGACAGGTTGAAACTCATTTTTTCCTACAGCATTTATTAAGGAAGTTATCTTTCCTCCATTGAGGGTGTTTTGCTCCTCTATCAAAGATGATGTGGTTTAGTTTGTCTGCAGTTGTTTTTGCATTTTCTCATTGATTCTATTGATCCTCAGATCTGTTTCTTTACTGGTACCAAGCTGTTTTTAGAAAATGTAATGACATCCTTCTTTCCAAGATAGGAAGAACCAATGTAGTGAAAATGTCTATCCTTTCAAATCTACTATATATATTCAATATTAACTCCATTGAAATCCCAAATGAATATTTCACAGAACTAGAGAAAGTAATCCAAAAACTCCCTTGAACTTAAAAGAGATCCAGAACAGTAAAAGCAATTTTTGACAACAAAGACATGGCAGAGTTTATCACAATTCCTAACTTGAAACTACACTACAAAAACACTGTAATAATCAATATCCAGCCTGCTTAATAGCACAATCTAACAATGGAAAATTTTATATTTATTGTTTCTATTAGCTTGAAGATTCATAATATGTACTGATTTTAGATTTTTATTAAATAATTAACTATGGCTATGCATGTTTTGAAATTTTGCTAAATAATCCAGTAGATAGCTCAGCATTTATATATCTGAGAAGAACAACTGCAGGAAGAGGGAAAAACAACAGCTCTAACATCTGAAAGCTGAACTGATTCTATCAGCTAAATGTCAGTGGGTGGGAGTACAAGCTTCCCTGGCACCAAATGTCACCTGGCACATCAAATTCTTTGTGTTTCCACATTAAACACATTTTCACAGAGTCTCCACTTTTGAAATTGTCACTCTGTTACCAAAATGAAGCAAAATGGAAGGACAAATCCATATGTGCATTAAAGCCAAGACAAAAAAAAAATAAATTACCCAAGTCAAAAAAATCCTGAAGTGCTCCTGCTGGGACGTTAGTTTTCTACTGCTACCAAATCAAATGACCACAGAATTAGCAAATTTGCTGTTTCACAAAGCTCTGGGTCAGCATTCTGGTTCCGTGTATTTCATTTGGATCCTTTGCTGTGGTATTCACAGTCATGAAGTTGAACTGATAGCGCAAAACATTCACATCTGTATGGCATAAAGAAAGAATCTGGTTCCAATACATTCTGGTTTTTGGCAGGACTGAGGTCCTTCATTCTTTACTAGCTGTCAACAAAAGCTGTTGTTTATACCTAGAGTTGCTTGCATTGTTTCTTATAGTTTGCATGTGGCCTTACCTTTAATGATGGTGAAATGGGTCAGACTTAGATATTCCTGACCTCTCCTACGATGCATCTTTCCTTCCTGAAAATGCATAGAGTTGCCTGTTGAGTATTTATCAGATTATTGATCCCAAAATATCTATAAGGACACCAAATGAGACTGGAGAAAGATCAATCTGAAATGAATAGAAAGGAATTACTGACCATTTACTCAAGCCCACAGCAAAAAGCTGAACACAATTTCTACAAGCTGAAAAATTTCATAATGTATGTAATATTGATTAGAGTACTCAGAAGCACGTTTCTTTTATTTAGTGGGAAATTATTATTAATAGACTAAATACTCCTCTGCTTCAGCCTAACAAGCTTGAAAACAGATACAACAGCATCAAACTGTTTTCAACCAACTTGACTTTATTTTGGAACAAAATCTTAACGTAATATTAGAAAATTAAGTATATGTAACCCAACAAAATAAAACTCTCAGTGTGGTGACGCCAGTGAATGATTACCAAACCTGCATAGAAGTAAGAAAATCAGACATTTTGGAGATAATAAATTAATTGAAAATAATCCAGAACTTCCATAAAACTGGTCAATAAATATGGTACTCAAAACACATTACTGTATTGAATACTTTCAAAAGTTAGATGGAGACAAATATGAGATAAAAAAGGCTGGAGTCAAAATTTTAAGGTGACAATTATAATGTCTGATATGAGAAGCACATTAGATTAGATTAATGCTATTTAAACAGAGTGGAAGGAAAGGTTAATGAACAAAAGCACTTAGCAATACAAGCCCAAAAATGAAATACATAGAAAAATCAGAAGAATTTAAAATGAATATATTGCATGTATACTGTGCTACAATTTCTGGCAGCTGTCTGTGTGGCATTGGAATTCTCAATGAAAAGAAAAAAAGAAGCTAAGATGAGCAAAGCAAATTTGTTAATCACAATATATTGGGCAGACATTGTAATTTAATGGCTCTGCCACTTACCTTGAAGTGCAAGGTTGTAGTTAGATTCACAATACCACAAAAAAAAAGGAAAAAAATAATCATGATTTGTCAGCTTGAATAGATTAAGAAACACCTAGCACTGTGGGGTGTCACCAGAGATGAATGTCATGTAGCCCAACAAAATGTAGGTAGAAGACCTACAATCATTTCGGGCAGCACCATGAAATAGGTTTGTAGCTTGGATCAAATAAAAAAAAAAAAAAAGGAAACTGGCAGATGTCCAAAAGGCCGTGTTTTCATTGGTTAGGTGCTTCCAGGAAGCTTTGATCTTGGAGTGGTGTTGTCTTCCATTTTCTGTGTTAATAAAAGAGATATTAATGTAAATATATTTTTAAAATAATAAATACTAATATATAAGATTATTAAAATTATTAGAAATATAATAGTAGGGCCGGGGAGTTAGCTCAGTGGTTCTGGCGCCTGTCTTGCAAGCGCAAGGACCCGGGTTCGATTCCCTGGTAACCACATACCTATACTGGGTGTGGAGACTCACCCCAGCAGCAATCAGTACCACATACCACAGTGCCGGGCGTGGTGGCTCACGCCTGTAATCCCAGCACTCGGGAGGCAGAGGCAGGAGGATTGCTATGATGTGAGTTTGAGGCTGAGCTCAG